>OZ005654.1:192401455-192616455 GCA_963930645.1 Salticus scenicus | reverse complement strand
AACCTGAAACGATTCTTAAAATTTTATTATGTAATTGTATTAAAATATAAATTGAGTTTTATTTCTTTATACAACCAAGCAAATAATGTCTCGAAACAAAGTTTTATTTCCTACTTCATGAAGAAAATATATACTTTTCCTATAAGTTTACACACATATTGATTTCCATTATGTCTCTCAAGAGGCCCTGATTGCGTCCAAAACAATTATATGAAGCACATCATCGGCCTTTAGAGACGCCTTAACAATAGAGAATTTCTACTCTAGATAAAACTTATGAATAAACTTTGAAACTTCATTAAATGTTGTTGTGAGTCTAAGAAATGCAAACTAAATACATTTAGAGATATAAATTAAAAGTTTAATGATTTGCCTTTAAAATTTGAAGAAAAATGATTCAAAGAAACTTATAAACTATTTAGTTGGGGATGAATAATTATTTAACAAAATGTAAATTTTTAATGAAATAGTACAGCATTTGCTAACGTAAGCGATTTTTTTAATACAATAATCCATTTTTATTTACGTTTACGCTTTTATAATTCTACACATTATATAGATATAAAAAAAAGAATATAAAAAATCTCTTTTTTAATTGAAATTGTACAATAATAATTTCATATAACAAATAACATTATTACATTTATTGTTTCCATTTATTTATTTATTTGTTTTTATTTTATTTACTTATTTTATTTTATTTTTTTGCGGGGGGAGGGGGGAGGGGTTAGGGAATATATATTTTTTTATTTCCTTAAATTGTGCAAATTAGTAAAATATGCTTGTATATATTACAACCGCCTTTCTTTAAGAAGACTCCCACAACTTTTTTTAAACAATAAACTTCACTCTTAAAGAAATTCTGTGAATTTAAGAATTTTCTTAATAAAAAGTGGTAAAAAAAAAAAAAAAAAAAAAAAAAAGGATACTTTGCACCCTGTATTAGCTACAGGGTGGGTGTCCTAAATATTTGCTTTTTAGATCATAATTCTATGAATAAAGGCAAAAGCAGAGCTACAAACTTTTTCATTCATTACGCGGGATTATCAGCAACAGCTTTTTTCTTCCCACACCACTCTCTTTAAACAGTAATTTTCCCAATAAGTGATTACGTTTAAACAAAAAGAAAATTACTCTTGTAAAAATGCCAAAACAGAAACGGGTACTAATAATTCTATTGAATAAATTTAAAAGTAAGTATCTAAACAAAAGTATAAAGTTCAGTTACCTATATCAATTAATTATTATATTATTCGTAGGCATGATTTTTTTTTTTTTTAAATTCTTTCGCAAAATTTGAAAAAGACTTTTCTTCCGGCACGGACCCCTTTTTAAATGCTGCTTTTTTAAAAAAATATATTAAGAACGAAAAATCATGCTGGTTGCATTGATTATTAATACTTTCCAATTGTACGTACTTGTTGTATTGTATAACTTTTAATGTCCTTTGGCTATGTTTTCACACAACGAACAGACAAAAGGTCTGAAATGCATACATATAGAGTAATTGAATTCATAATATTTCTTAAATATTGTTTGAAAGTGTTAAAAATGCTTAACGTCAAAGAAAATGCAATCTTAGATTCTAATTGCAGCAATCAATGTATCTGAAAATTTTATTGTAGGCCAGTCAATCTGAAGGTTAACTATATCATATTGTATGCAAAGCATTATTTTAGCATATTAACAATAAATGTTAATTTCTTAATGATTTTTACAGTGTAAAGATATTTAAATGTGATTTATAAAAATGCTTGTCCTAAAACGGCACTTTTTTTGTTGTCCGTGTACTCAAACCAGTTGTACAATGCCTATTAATGCAATTTTAAATAGGCAATATTTCGCAGTGAATTTAAATGAAATGTATCATATTTTAATAATTTTGAAAATATATACAGACTTTGGGGGCAGACCGACAGACAGATAGATAGATTCATGTACAGTCGGACAGACAGATACACAAACTGAAATCATATTCACACTTAAAAATGTTTAGAAAATGTTAAAAACACTTAATGTAAACGAAAATAAAATTCCAGCAAATTTCCAATAAAAGCCCTCAATGTAACTAAATATTTTTTGTGGCCCTGTAACTCTAACGTTAATAACACTACAATCTTAAAAAAGTGTTCGTTTGTGCATATGTATAAAATATTTCAATTTCATTAAGATCTGTGCGAAGTAAAACTATTAAAATTTGGTTTATAGAAATACTTCTCATAGAATACAATGCTTTGGATTGCTTTCGGGTATACTTGTACAAAAACCAGTGGTTCTATTTACTCCATTTTCTACAAAAAACATTCTATAGTGAACTTAAATAACTTATTTTAATTTTGTTAAGATTTGTGTATATTAATGATATTAAAATATGGTTTATAGAAATACTTCTCATAGAACACAATACTTTGGAATACTTTCTTGTATCCTTGTACACAAACTAATAAAGGTATTAACCCCATTTTCAATAAGAAACATTCTATAGCAAACTTGAATAACAAATATCAGTTTCAAGAAATTCTATAAATTTTTACGGCAGTTAGAGTTCAGACAGACACACAACTCGAAGTCATAAATAATTTTTACCCTTATTCGAAAGTGATAAAATAGATATAATCATTTCTAAAATAATTTTATGTGATCGCGTATAAAATAACTTTGTTTCATCTTTGTTAAATATTATCATGTATAAAATGTTTTTTTTTTTTTTTTTTTTTTTTTTTTTTGTTACTATTTGCCTGTAAATATCGCCGTTAATATAGATAGACATTCGATGTTGTATTGATTTACGACATGCATCAAAATTGACGATAGATAAATCTGAAATTACCGTCATATTGGAAGGTGACCATAAATCCTCAAGATTACCTTACCACGATAGGGAGATGAACCCTGGACAGTCAAACGATTATTTCTCAATAATTTGTAAGAACTTTATATGAAATAGGCCATCTGCAAAGTGTTCTTGCCTTCTACTTGATATTTTATTTATATATTTATAATTTAAATGAAAAGAAGGGGGATATTTCTTTAAAAATAAATAAATAATGAAAAATATCACTATTATTCGTTATTATTCGATGTTGTGTGGCTGTTTTTTTTTTTTTTTTTTTTTTTTTTCAGGGAGGATGATGCTATTTCACCGAGGATCATGTTGTTCTTACTCAATGGTGCTGTTCAGGGCTTCTCTGTCCCTCACTATATACTAGACCGACCATATATTCTCGAATCTCGAGGACAAAACTGCCTTCGTCCCCAAAAAATTACAACACATTTGGGGACACCGGTTATAAAGTTACTAATGTTTTATTATAGTAATTTATTATATGTACAATAAATAAGTTGAAATAAGTTCTTTTAGGTACATTATACATAAAAATTACTAAAATTTTACAATTTAAGGTGGTTATTATTATTATATTTTTTTTTTTGTCCTCGAAATTCGAGGACACCACCATGTTTGTTCCCAAATTCAATTAAAAAATTATGGTCACTCTACTATATACAGACGTAGATATTTGACTGTCTATCGGAGCTTATGTGTTTCTAACTGCCAGCTATCTAGCACAAATGTTCATGGCTTCCAGAAATTTCTGACGTTCCAACATAACTCACATGTTTCTGACTGCCAACTATCCTGCACATATGTTCATAGATTCAAGTTATCCGCCGGGCTGGACGTATCTTTTCTGGACTTCTGTTATCCGGCATACTGACATTTGACAAATACATGGAAAGATTTCATTGATAGCATGATTGATACTTCCTAAATTTTAGTATATTGTATCGGATTTATTGGCGGTATAATTGATATCGACGAAATTTTGAAATCCTGTGCCAGTATCAATCTTAACGCTATATACTTTAGCTGAATTTACAGAAATCCCAGACTTTTACTCGAAGAATGTAGAGTATAACCATGGCTGCCAACAGTAATTTCTCCTTATATCCTCCAACACAGTAACTTTCTATATTTTTCATCCAGTATCCATTAAGGGGAAAACTATTGTAGAAATATAGTGTTAGAAATGCCTTCGGAATAAGGCGGCCCATAGCAATCCTGGATTAGATCTGTTTATATTTATTTCACTGCATCGGAAAAGAATTGACTTAAGATGAGAAAACAATATAATTTATTTATTTATTTATTAAATAAAGTTAAATTAAATTTACGAGAACGTTAATTTTGCGATAGCAAATATCTATCATTGACTTATTTTATTTTTAAACTAGTATTAGTGACTTCAGATGAATGAAATAATTTATCCAACGGATTGTTTAGAAAAGTGAAAAAAAAATATGACAATTAGTTGTAAAATATTAGTTTTAATTCAGTTTAATCCACTTCGAACAGTTAAGAGAAAATTTAACAAAAAGTGCTTAATTAAAATAAAAAATAAATTTTGTTTCAATCAAAATTTGGATTAAGTGTTATTTAAAAATCTCGAAAAAAGTTGGAGAAATCCTATATATATTTCCTAAAATCCTTAGAAATATCATATTATTGTATAATATCATAGTACTGATAAGTTCGATTACATTCAATATTGTAAATTAAAATTTCCATCTCCAAAAGAGTTCAACGTCAGTTAAACGTATAAGTTATAAAAAATGTCAAAATGTTGCATGATAATTTACTAAGCTTTCACATCTTTATAACATTCGCTACAGCATTTTCTTACCTTTCATAAATTCTCTTGCATGAAAAGGAAAGTTGAGTAAATTGATTGAGTATGTTCCTCTGTAGTAATTTATTTGAACAATTAACGTGCGAAGTATGTAATTTAATACTGGAAGAATTTTCATGTAAATGAAGACTACGAGTTTTCTGTGTCACGTCTCCAATACGTAGAATAAGAAATGAATGCCTTAAACTTTAAACTAAATTTCTTCTACACAGTTATTTTATTTTCGTAAATAAACAGCTTACAATTACTACAGTTATCTCGTCTATTAAAAGGCAAAGAAAAGTAAGTATTATGTCAGTTACAAGAAAAAGCAATTTATTTTGAAATGTAAATTGTTTTATTGTTATTATTTCAGAAACATTAAAAATTGATTTTTTTTTATAAAAATATTTTGCGTTCACTATCTATTGTTTATTAAAAATGACACATTTTTACACTAAAATTTTGTCACATGTACTAGAATATTAATATGCAAATATAGTATTACTGATTAAAGTATAAACATGTAATTTGATGAAAAAATTTAATTCATGTGTATTTTTTTTTTATTTTGAAAAAATAAAATTTCTCACGGCCACATCACATCTTGACCTATGATGAAATGGGTAAGTATAACCACAGCGTAAATGAAATCATGGCTTACATTCATAAGTTAACTGATAAGTTAAATATGGACCTAATAATCCCCATAACTGTTTGTTTGAAGTTTTTTTCATTATATTTAGCCTACGGAATCCTAATCAAATATGAAGTAGTGATAACTTTCGAAGTTCGAAAAATAGTTTTCATTTCTCTTTCCAGCATAGTGTCTCTCTAGAAGTTCTTCCATTGTTGTACTTGTGAAGGAAACCCAAAAATAGTTTTTGGTATAATAAATAAGTTTTGTATGTATATTTTGAGAAAAAATTCAGATATGTTCCATTCCTTAAGCTTATTGGTTTTTCACCCTTGGTTACATTTGTCCCACAAATTTCAAATGCCAGGCAAGTATAAACAATGTGGTTACGCATATTCTAAGAAGGTCAACTGCATCAGATGTACATAACTGCCAATAGTTCCGATTTTTGTATACCAGTAATTTTTTAACCCTTTCAGGGGCAAGCAAATTTTCTTCATTTAAAACCAACAGCCACCAGAAATCGCCAACAATATTAAAAGACAAGAAATAAATGAAATTATTCGTCTAAATTATAAAAGAAAATTTTGTAAAAAAATTTCGGGGACAGTTTTTGCAGTTTTGAATTAAAATTTGTGGTTGCACTATGAAACCAACGCCCCTGAAAGCGTTAAATTAATTTTTTATAAGCTTTCGAGCAGTTTTCTCTGAATAAGTAAAGTGAAATTTTCTATAAAAGAAAAATACCGGTATCCAATAATTTGAATCGTCAGCAGTTAACCCTATATAGTATATTACTTTGCTTTTTCAGTTCCATATTTAAATTTTCACTGAAATCTAATATCCTGATATCTTATAAAATTTTGTTCAAGTGCTAAGAAATGTACAATGTGAAGTACTAATTGTAGGCGTATAGAAAAATTCGCACAACGACATGTAATTACATAACGAGCTGAGGTATTTAAAAAATGTAAATGACCCATAATAATAAAAGTTTTTACTATCTGGAAACTTAACATGCCTTTCACTTCATGTCTTGTATGTGGGTATGTTAGGACAAGGTGTCTACTTAAAAAAGTGTTAATGATATGCATAGATATCTGTTGTAAATGAGGATCAATATGGACAATATCTTATCAATATGGACATCAAGTATTGGTTAAACAAAACGCAAACTCAAGTTTCGTCTAAAAGAAACATGGGTTGCATTCACAAACTACAAATAAATATAATTACAAGATAAAAAGATCTTTTTATATACCATGTTTTTAAATTTTCTGTTCAATCATATAAACGCTACCGAAGGCAGCGGGAACCCGGAGCAATCGGATAAATTAAAAAAAAAAATCATTGCTCTCGTGTTTTGAGCTATTATAAAAGTTTCAAATGTCTAGCTAGTTGGGAAGTTAGTGAAAAATCGATTGCAATCTTTGTACTGGTAACGCTGCCGAAGGCAGCAGGAACCCGAAACATTTGGTTACAAATATTTTAAAAATGCATTTTCACCGTATTCTGAACTATTCTGAAAGTTTCAAATGTCTAGCTAGTCAGGAAGTTAGTTAAATAAATTTTCTGTTGAATCATATAAACGCTGCTGAAGGCAGTAGGGACCTGAAACAGTTGACTAAAGCTATAAAAAAAAATGTATTGTCACTGTATTCTGAGCTATCCTGAAAGTTTCAAATGTCTAGCTAGTCGAGAAGTTAGGGAAAAATCGATTGCAATCTTTGTACTGATAACGCTGCCGAAGGCAGCAGGAACCCGAAACATTTGGCTAAAGGTATTAAAAAAATGCATTTTAACCGTATTCTGAACTATTCTGAAAGTTTCAAATGCCTAGCTAGTCGGGAAGTTTGTTAAATAAATTTTCGTTCGAATCATATAAACGCTGCCGAAGGCAGTAGGGACCTGAAACAGTTGACTAAAAGTATAAAAAAAATTTATTGTCACTGTATTCTGAGCTATCCTGAAGTTTTCAAATGTCTAGCTAGTCGAGAAGTTAGTGAAAAATCGATTACAAGCTTTGTACTGGTAACGCTGCCGAAGGCAGCAGAAACCCGGAGTAGTTGGTTAAAAATATTTAAAAAATGCATTTTCACTGTGTTCTAAACTATTCTGAAAGTTTCCAATGTCTAGCTAGTCGGGAAGTTAGTTAAATAAATTTTCTGTTGAATCATATAAACGCTGCCGAAGGCAGTGGGAACCTGAAACAGTTGACTAAAAGTATTAAAACAATGTATTGTCACCGTGTTTTGAGCTATCCTGAAAGTTTCAAATGTCTAGCTAGTCGGAAAGTTAGGAAAAAATCGATTGCAATCTTTCCACAGATAACGCTGCCGAAGGCAGCGGGAACCCGAAACAGTTGGCTAAAGGTATTAAAAATATGCATTTTAACCTTATTCTGAGCTATTCTGAAAGTTTCAAATGTCTAGCTAGTCGGGAAGTTAGTTAAATAAATTCTCTGCCAAATCATATAAATGCTGCCGAAGGCAGCGGAACTTGAAGCAGTTGACTAAAATTATTAGAAAAATGTATTGTCACCGTGTTGTGAGCTGTCCTGAAAATTTCAAATATCTAGCTAGTCGGGAAGTTAGTTAAAAATCGATTGCAAGATTTGTCCCTGACAAACACACAAACACACAAACACACAAGAATCGAAGTTAATAAAAACATGGTAACAAATCGGAAACAACAAATAAATAAATCAGATAATCACAGGTGGGAGAGTAACCATAGTCTTAATTCATCTAAAACGATCTGTATGCTTAAATATTTATGTAAAATTAATTTTCTTGAGGCTTTCCATATTTATAAAAATTATAAAATTGCCATTAATTGCGATTTTGTGGTTCTCCCTGTTTCTGTTTCTTGAAACATTATATAAAAATAAAAATTTCTTGGTTTTCACCTTAAATTTGTATATCTCAAATTCCAATTGCTTAGTACATCCAGAACATCGCATTTCTATTGGTGGTTAATCCGGCTCTAGAATCCGTTTACTTTTTATATATAGGATATATAATACTTCCTGTTATTGTTCACTGATGACGGCTAACTTAACTCTACCAAACTGTTATATGTTTAATTTATATATTTTATTTTGTCCTTCATAACATTCGAGGATTTTTACTTTACTCTTTCTGTTCAACATCAAGACAAGCTTTATCAATTCGAACTATGCCAAAACATTATTATACTTACCTCGCTTCATATTATGCATATATAAAAATTATTTTTTAATACATATATGTTTTTATAAATAGCCAATATTAATCAATATTTGCAATATTTTTTTAAATATGAAATATTATAGATTAAAATTATAACATAAGTACTCAGCGTCAGTCATAAAATACTTTTCAGTACTTGTGCTTTATCTAGCAATGAAGATTAAAATATATTAGATAGCACAGGTATATCGAAATTAACTTTAATGCTACTCATATACATTTTCCCATTTTCCTGTGCAAAAGTGAAACTCGATTAAATAAGGTCTAATACACTTTTGAAAGACCCTTATGGACGGCATCCCACTCTGACTTAGGTATCATGAGTACACAATTTCCTTAAACACCAAAACACAACACAATGATTTTTAATCCATTCATATTACTTTACAATTAAAATTTTTCTTCGATGTTAAAATACATTTTCTTTATTTTACTTTAAAACCGTAAAAGCAATTCTAAATACACAATATTATACAATTTGAATAAAACATTCATTATCATCTTATTCCCTCAAAAAAAATATTCTGAAATATAGCGGCAGCAGGAACATGCAAAACTTGCAATTTATTCTAGTGCGATACACTTTTTAAAGATCTGAAACATAAAAATTACTCTGTACGTTAAATGAAGTAAAAAATGAAATAATGTTTACTTACTCTATTATAAGAGGTGATTATAATTCTTGAAAATGCATTTATTTCCAAATACCCTTAAGTCAAATATGATAAAATTCCAAACAACACCAAAATACATTCATGCAATGTTTCAGAAAACAATATTCATTACTTTTTTAAAAAGCGTGCTCAGTTTAATTCGTGAAACTTGCCATATTATTAAGCGAATAATGGCTAAACGGTTATTATGTTATTTAAGTTATCTTTAATATTTTATTAAGGAAAAAAGGTTCTATCGGGAAATTAAATCCTCTTAAGTGTAAACAAATGTCTGTCCTGAATATTTTCTTTATAAAAAGCGAACTCCTTTCCAGAGATCTTTCAAAGTATCAGCAGGAATTTTACATATCCTTTGTATAATTTTTTATATGCATAATACGTGCATGAATAAAATATACAGCAAAATCTCTAAAATTAAAAGGCTACATATATTGGAATATTCCCTTGAGTAGAGAAATTTCATGGTCTAGGTAAGAAAAAGAAAAAAAACCCGAAGTGGATTATAAAACAGAAAGAATATAATATGGAAAAAAAATCGAAATTATTTTTATATCATTGAAATTTATCTAATTTCAAGTTGTATTAACCTTTTGTCGGTCCAAATTAATTTTATTCTTCTGGTCAGTGTTTTTCTAAATTTCTACCTACCATTACCATAGCTCTAAATATCCCGATTTCCTGTTGGTTGTACCGCCATAATGCTGCAATTCCATTGGCTGTTAATCTGGCTTTAGAAACCGTTTCCTTTAATTTTATTTATTTATTTATTTATTTCACTGACGATGATACGCCTAACTCTACCGAAACTGCAGTACGTGATTTTATATTTTTTTATATGGACATTCAGAGCTGCCAACCTAATCCGGCAAATTGTTTGTACCGCCCCTTTTTCTACACCACTTAATTTTTAGAGAATTCTCTTCAAGTATTTTTACGATGAACTAAGAAAACAAATACTCTAAAAATTAAGTGGTGTAGAAAAGTGGGCGGTACTAACAATTTGCCGGATTAGGTTGGCAGCTCTGGACATTTTAAATATTGATGTAATTTTATTTTGCTGTGTTGTTGGAATTTTATTCAAGAAATTAAAATACCATTCCGGAAAATCAGTTATTGATTTTCTAGAAACACTTCATTCCTGAAAATAGACAGTTCCAATTTGTATCTGTAGCATATTATATATAATATATATATATATATCAGGGCCCGAAATTTCAACTTAGATTACACTCGCTGGAAAAAAAAAAGTTACTCGCCACAAAATGTGATTTACTTACTCTATTTTTTACTTATAAGGTAACCAGAATTTTTTATTGGAAAAAAAGGAGAAATTACGCAATGTCTTTTTTTTTTTTTAAGTAAATAGAACATATTCAATTTTGAAAAAGAGGTCATTTTACAGGACACAAAATTCAATGAAAATAATTATAAAAACCTATTCAAAAGATACTTCACACAAGTGGTGGGTACTTTTTTATCTCAAATGATGAATTTGGATCAGTACACCTTAATTTAAATTAATAATATACGGATACGAGAGGAAAAATCCTTAATTTTTATAGGCGTCACTGGACAATGTAGATTTGCTTTTTAATTATTAATTTTTGCTTAGACAAAAACTTTTATTTTTGTGGTACTTTCATGCAGTTGCATAAAAAAAGTTGGTAGATATTTTTATTTTTTTAATTAAAATCATAATCATAAAATAAAAAATAAAATTGGCAAATGAAAAAATAAAATTAATATTCGGCAGATGAAACGATTTGTTTTAACGAACAGTCATTCTTTATCAACATTTTATTAAAGTTCTCACAAGTATAACCTAAATTAGTCATAGTAGTTAATAAGTTTTTAAAGTAGGTATATAAAGGGGATTTTTTTCACATGTCTAAATTTTGTTCATTGAAGAAAAAAGTCTCTTTTTGGGAGCGTTTTTGCCAGGAGGACATAAAATGAATTCAACTAACTTTTCATATTTTTGTGAGGTGGTGGTAGTGTTATCATTAAGGCCAATTGTCTGCACTAGGGCTCTAGGCCTGAGTAGTAGAGTCCTCCATGGGATCTTTCTAAGAGGTTATCCACAGTTACGCTAGTTTCTGAGAAAACCACGGAAACGCCTAACGGCTAAGCCAACGAGCGCGACCAGGTATCGAACCCAGCGCCTCACGTATACCAGCTTCGAGGACAGAACCTCTTGGTCACTGGTGAGCCTATTTTTATGAGGAATATTTTTCATGCAAAAATGAGAACACACGTCAACCCACCGCGTATCAACTGTAGCACCACCTTAATGATTTCATGACAATTTCAATAGTGATTCCGTGTTCTGGATAAAAGAACCGTACAAATATGGGGAATACTTTTATTTCTTTGTGATTCGAACAATCTAAATAGACATGAAACATAATATGCTTTGGCAAGTTTATTAGAAAGTTGTTCTTTTGCGAACCTAAAGCAGAAAAAAAGTTAGTGTTCACCATTCGATATAGCCAACAGTCGATTGAGATTTCCAGTTTTGCGGATTTTTTTAAATTAAGGACTAAATTCTTTTCATTTGAAAAAGAGGATAGAGGACGAAAAACATAAAAAAAGAGGACTTTTTAGTCCCGCAATGTTTTTTACGTTTAAGAGGGTAGAGCATGGATAAAGAAGACTGTCCTCTAAGAGAATGTCCGGTCATCTTACCTAAGATTATCAAAATGTTGTTTTTAAATCGATTTTTTTTCTTTGTAGCACCGTATACTGTAAGAATTCTCTCTACATTTAGACCAAAATTTTTACTCGCCGCAATAAAATTTCAACTCGCCAATGGCGAGCTGGCGAGCGGAAATTTCGCGCCTTGTATATATACATATATATATATATACATTATATACATAAAATACCACTCGATTTTTCGAGTTCATTCGTAAACTATAATCCATTTTATGCTTTTTTTCTCTTAAAATATGGTTCAGTCCTACTGTCAAATGGTTTTCAACTTCTCTGATGTGGTTCTTCTTTCCTGTAGTAGTTTCCCATTTTTTAGACTTGATCGCTCATAATAGTACGTTTATTTGAAATAAAAACAAAATTATATGAATCCCCGTGTAAACAATTTTAAACAAAAATATAATAAAGTAATTTTATAATAGATATTTTCTTAAAAATAATAGTTATATAAGGGAAAAAAGATAAACACCGAAAAAAAAAAAAAAATAAAGTAAAATACGAAATATGGATCACCAAAGCTTCCTCGAGCTTAATATTATTTTGTTCGTATTTATTATAATCATTTATCAGATTGAATTATTGCTTCGATTAACACAGTCTTATTTTCAAGTTGCTTCTGTGTAACACGCGTTTAAGTTTGAACCATAGATTTTCGATAGCGTTAAGATCTGATGTATTTTCAAGCCATTTTATCAGCTAAATACGATTATATTAAAACTATTATTTACATAGGATAGCAACATTATATAAACCGGAATCCTAATAAAACGTAAATTCTTCATTTTTAACTAATGGTCATTTGCAGAAAGAAGCATCTGAGGTCCAAGTATTTACTTTATTCAACTTTCAGCCTTCATAAATGCGTTAATCCTTCCTATTTAGACTTCACTTTTTGAACTGGAATCTCCGCTGTTGAATTACCTAGTGCAAGGCACTTTACACCCAGCCTATTGATATGTGTCTAATCAGAGCCTCCTAAACTAGATGCCTGTCACGTTGCTCGTAAACTTGGCAACAGTTCAAGCGGTAGACGGCGCCGCCTGGTATAGATTATGCGACTTTTTTATTCAACAGCCGCCAAAAATTTTATAAAGTGGGGCTTGATATACATAAAAGGCGAATAGAATTGAAGAAACGTGGATTACATATATCATATACCACTTCTTAAAATTATTGGTGATAGTTGAATAAAAAAGTCGCGCAATCTGTACCAGGTGGCGCTGTCTACCGCTTGAACGTTTGCCAACTTTACGAGCAATGCAACAGGTATCTAATTTAGGGGGCTATGGTCTAATAAATACCATTCAACCAATATGATATTGAACATCGAATCACATGCAAATCTGGTGTGAAACAACCACGCGACTTCTATTCTCCGCTATTTTACGTATTACATGCAATTCTTTGGAGATAATGTAATCAGCAGACATAAAATTGACCTAACGAAGTAGAAACCTAAAACTTTTCCGGTACGAGAAACTTAATACACGCGTAAAGACATATAAAAAAAGTTTACAAAGCAAGTTAAAAAAAAGGAAAAAAAATGGTAGAGTTATTTTTTGAAACACCAAATTTCCGAGGTGTAAAATTAACCTAACTAAGCAGGATGACTGTTAATTTTACGGTAATAAGCACGTAATACACGAGAAAAGATATCTAAAATTGATTTATGTAACAATTTTCAAGAAAATCATTAGAGCCGTTTTTGATATACCAACTTTTAGTAAAACTTGGCATACTCAGTTATTGACCGGAAAACAATAATTCTGTACAAAAAGATATTTAAAAGGGAGTTAATATGACGAGTTTGAAAAAAATCCGTACAGCCCTTTTTAAAGGAACGCACCTGCGAGACCTGAAATTCAGCTATTATACAGAACGTCTATAAATTCTCCTGAACTAACCAACAATATAATTCGAAAGAACATCTATTAGAGTGTTTATATAGTAACTTTGAAGAAAATCATTTGAGCTGTTTTTGAGATACTGACTTACGACCCACTTCCGGTTTCCGATGACCCATTACTGGTCTTTAAATTTCCCCGCAAAATTTGTAAAATTCATCTGTACAACAGACCTGTATCAATTCTGAAGTTTCGCAGTTCTATTTTTATTAGTTTCGAAGATATGATAGCCAGAAGATTCCCCACATAGTGCAGACACACACACATACATTCACACACACTGAAGAATTACAAAAAACTATATTTTTGAACTTAAGAGACCTTAAAACGTGCACGCCAGGTGCAAACACGATATCCAAATTTTGGACAAATCACAATACTTCCATTACCTGCGGTAATAGGGTAGTGGAAATAATATGAATGAAAATTCGCATCACAATAAAAAAAAAAAATTCCCATTCTTCATCGCACGCATTTTATACCATTTTTTCCCAAAGAGGAAAATTTTTATCTTATCTCTCTAAATAACACTGCAACAGTAAGCACAGCCTAGTAAACATGTGTTTTAACTCAATTCAATTTTTTTCACCGTTTGTTATGTATTTAAAATGTCTATTTTAGAGGAATTCTTGTATTTAGACCAGATTTCTGCAATAGGCACATAATAAATCTTACAAACAAATTGGCCTTTTATTGCACCCATTTTACTTCGTCAGCCCCTGAGGATATTTTTTCTGATGTATGTACAGTGTTTTAATTATTCTACCGTTCTTCTGTACCGCCTTGCCTTTACAACAATGTTTTTTAAAGACGAAATCTTTTATACCACTTCATTAAATTAGAAATGATAATTTTAGTTATGTTTCCCCCAACCTGTTTTTCATTTTACTCAAAACTAATTCTTTGTTTACATAATAATAATATTTTACATTTTTTAGATGAATATAAACTTCTTATATAATTTCTTTAAAGGTTTTAACGCCGCACTAACCCTTTGCTATTCCTATTTAATTTCAATCCCCTGGTCAGTGTTGGCACATTTAGGACCTCTTCTTTATTCAATACCCACCATTAAATTTTAACTGTGACGTTTGCCTAATCAGATTGAACACTCCTCAAAATTATCGGTGGTAGTTGAACAAATGAGTCTTTAAATTTGGCAACATTTTTTAGAGCGCTTTAGAGCTTTAGGACTGGCAAAAGCATAACTAAAGTAATACAAAAAATAAATGTTCAACTAAAATTACTGTTAATCATTTTGATTAACACTATCATCATTTTGATTATAGAATAGTATCATTTTTATAGTATCATTTTGATTAACAGTATCAGACATCTGATAAATAACCTACTCTGAACAACAAAGCAGGGAATTATTAACTAAATACTACCGTGAGAGCATTGGTTATTTGACAGCGCAATATGACGATTGATTGTCTGAATTTTTATGCTCATTGGCTAATTTCAAGTTATAAAATCCTATGTCATATTCTCCGGCAGAAGATTAAAATTATGGTGACGTATCTCTAGACCACACATGGGGGAAAATGTCAGTATTTCGCTAATTGCCAAATGCATAGCTTTAGGTAGATCCCCTCATAACTAGATTTATATCATGACAAATTAAACAAATTTAATAATATTTAACTGTTTTTTTTCTTTTGAACGTGTAAATTAATAAAATAATAACAATTGGAAAAAAAATATTAAATTTTTATTTAAATTAATTCTCGAATGATATAAATGGGATTAAACAAAAATTGTGCTGTTTATTCATGAAATATGCAAATCCCACATTTTCCATAGTATTTTTCCACATTTTTCATGACTAAAAAAAAAGGAGATTTTTTGTTAATCTATTACTTAAAATATGATATTAATCGGAATATAGTATTAATCAAAGAATGGAATTCACGCAATTTTTCTTTAATATGGTAATTTCAAAAATTTAATTTAGTTTTATTTAAATATGTATATATATATATATATATGTATATAGAAAAACAAACAAAGAAAATTAAAATAAAATGGGAGAAACGAAGATTTTTTTTTTTTTTCATTTCTGATAGCTAATTATTTATTTAGCTGCCTATAAATGAATTTTCACATAGAATGAGCGTAATTGTTAGTAATGTAAACATTAAAAAAATTATAAATGTTAGCCCACTGTTAGTTTAAGAAATCAGTGAGAAAGAACACGCGTAAAATTTTATTTATTTTACAAAATGCCATTTAGATTGCGATCCAGAATTTAATTGTTAACAGAGGAGAATTGCATATAAAGAGCAGTTTCAATTCCTTTTCTTTTTCTGTTTTTGTAAAACAAATTATTTTTTAAAAATTTTACAACGTATTAGTGCTTAGATTTGTTTTGCTATTAAAATAAATAGGTTTTATTTATCTATTTATTTTTATAGCATAGGAAAAAGAAGTTATTTAAACAAATATTTTTTTAAAAGACAAAACGTTTAAGTCAATTGTTTATTTAATTAAAACTTTCTTATTATCTACAACATCATCGATTTTTTTCATATTCAACTGCAATTTAAACTGAACTAAAATCAATTAACCAAAAAAAAAAAAAAAATCAAATAATATTTAACAAATCTTTTGCATCGAACAATTTCAATTGATAGTTTTTTTTTTTTTTTTTTTTTTAATGTTTGCGTTTACGACTTATGTAAATACGTTTTACAAATAAATGCGATACACTTCTGTTTACATGTATTACCGAGTTTTTAACCAAATATTTTAGGTCGTACAAAATTTACATTTTACAATAATAATTTTAATAATAAATTCAATGTCCAATAATTAAAACACTATTTTAGGTTACGAAAATAACGTATTTTAAAATACTCTTACATGCTAATAGTAGTTGCTATAGCAATTTAAAACAAACTACTATTGGTAAAGAAAAAAAAAACATTTTAAAACAAATTTAATTCCTCACAAACTTACAGAGACAAAACATTAAAAATGTATTGTATATCTCTGAAGAAGTATCATGTTTAAATAGACATTGCTTAGTGTCATATAATGACTAACAAGTTTATTCGAGGATGTTAAGTGGATTGGAATTTCTCCATAGTTCACACATCACTAATGACATGAAATGCTTCATATAATTGTTTTGGATGCAATCAAGCACTCATGGGAACCTTAACGGAAATCAATGGGAGAAGAGTACAATTATTGGAAAAAGAGTGTATGTTGTCTCATAAAGAAGAATTTTTTCCATCATATGTAACGATTTACTTTATTGTAATCTGAAATCAGGAAATTTATATTTTTATCATAAGAATACTAAAACATTAGAATTTTTTTATAGTTCGATTTATTTTTCTGTAATTATTCATACGAACAATTAAGCACATCTTTTTTTAACATAGTTGCTCTATTGTAATCTCAAATTATAAGTATTTACATTATTATATAATAACAAAACCGATATATTGAACTTCTGTATAATAGAAAAATTTATCTTAATAAGCTTTATATATAGCCTCCTAAACTAGATGCCTTCCGTGTAGCTTGGAAACTTGGCAACAATTCAAGCGGTAGACAGCGCCACCTGGTACAGATTTCGCGACTTTTTTATTCAACAACCACCAAAAATTTTTAAAGTAAGATTTGATATACATAAAAGGCGAATATAATCGAAGAAACGTCGATTATATATATCATATATGACTTCTTAAAATCATTGGTGACTGTTGAATAAAAAAGTCGTGCAATCTGCACCAAATGGTGCAGTCTACTGCTTGAACTGTTGCCAAGTTTCCGAGTTACGCGGAAGACATCTAGTTTAGGAGGCTATGCTTTATGTATATATATATATATATCATTAAATATCAAGACTATTTTAGATAAATGATTTTCTACGTAATAAGTAGAAGATCGAATAAGATTTTCATGAACTAAATTAAATCTGATTACTTAAACTGACAATATATATATATATATATATATATATATATATATATATATGCGTGTGTGTGTGTGTGCATGTGCTTAAATTCGAAAAGCAATAAATAAAACATATATAGTAAAAACAATTCATGGAAAACTTAGTTCTTGTAAATAATATTCATTACTTTTTTTTTTATTTATAATAAAATCAGTCACTATTTATGAATGCTATCTAATAAAAGTATTCAAATAACTCAAATGTAACTATTACAAGTAGAGAATTGCGCAGTTCCTAAAATTGAGTAATTTAATTTAAGTAGTATTTGATTCTGTTTTTATTATTTTGGTTCAGGAATAATAAAGCGATGTTGATAATGATGTTAAAGTTATGGTCAATAGACTCTGATTAAAGTGCTGCATCAGGTCGAGTGGGGGTCAAATTTCCTTTAACTTTTGATCCGCGGTTCAACCCGCGGACCAACACGCAAATTAATTTCCACAAAAATCTAAAAATACATATACATTTTCTAAAAATTAAAAAAGTATTTATTCGAAATATTATATATATACATATATATATATATATATATATAATCTTTAAAAATTGCACCTATTGAATAATATTATTTTTCTCTGTAGCAATTTAAAGCAATATGACTCATGATGCGATGATATGATGATAAACTCATGATATGATCTTAATTACGATTGTAGAAGTATTAATACTCAATGTATAATATTTTATATACGAAAATTATTTGTCTTCTAATGTGTATTTGCTTCTTTGTTTTACTAGGTCGGGTGGGGGTCAAATTTCCCTCAACTTTTAATCCGCGGTTCAACCCGCGGACCAACACGCAAATTAATTTCCACAAAAATCTAAAAATACATATACATTTTCTAAAAATTAAAAAAGTATTTATTCGAAATATTATATATATATATATATATAATCTTTTAAAATTGCACATGTTGAATAATATTCTTTTTCTCTGTAGCAATTTACAACAATATGACTCATGATGCGATGATATGATGATAAACTCATGATATGATCTTAATTACGATTGTAGAAGTATTAACACTCAATGTATAATATTTTATATACGAAAATTATTTGTTTTCCAATGTGTATTTGCTTCCTTGTTTTACTTTTTCTATATACTTTCAAAATATTTAGAATAGCACATTTCCTGAAAGTAAGTTTTATTGCATGTAAAATTTTATTATAATAAAATCTGAATTTTTATTACAATTAAATCAGTAATTTTACCATGTTTTTATTAGCTCGATTTTTTGTTTGTTTGTTTGTCAAGTACAAATATTGCAATCGATTTTTAATTAACTTCCCAACTAGGTAGATATAACCTTTCAGAATAGCTCAGAAAACGGTGACAATGCATTTTTTAATTATTTTAGCTAATTGTTTCGGTTTATCGCAATAGCATGTATAAGATTCAATAGAAAATTTATTTAGCTAACTTCCCGGCTAGCTACACATTTGAAACTTTTATAATAGCTCAAAACACAATAAAAATGCATTTATTTAATACTTTTAGCCAATTGTTTGGTTCCCGCTGCCTTAGGTAGCGTTTATATGATTCAACAATCATATAACTTTCCAACTAGCTAGACATTTGAAACTTTTAGAATAGCTCAAAAACACGACGACAATGCATTCTTTTAATGCATTCAATTAATAAATGTTTGAAAATTTCTTATAATTGCTCTCTTTATTGCTCTCTTTATTTGATTATTTTCTTTCAAGTTGAAGGGATAATGTTTAAAAAAAAAAAACTTAAAAAAGTTTTTATTAATATATAGAATTTTCAAGTTTATATATTTAAACGGAAAATTTAAAAACGTGGTATATAAAAATTTCTTTTTATCTTGCAATTATTTAATATAGTTGTATTCTAATTTTAATGTAATTCTATACCAGTATTTTTTATTTTTTTATAATTGGTTCTCTGAAAGGTCTATTTAATATTATAAATGTATTTTTGTAATACAATTTTAATTAGTTCATTTTCTTATGTAACATAAATTTAACATTACTTTACTGGGTTCGCGGTTCAGAAGCTACGGGTTCGGGTCAGGTTGCAGGACGAAAGTTATTTTGCGTGTCGGATGCGAGTCAAGTTTGATCGACCCCCGCGGGAGTCTTAACTGCGATAAGGTCCTAGGCTTGAGGGGAGAACAGTCGGTAACAAAAGTGTCCGAACACTAGCAAAAATTCCTATGTAAAAAATAGTACACTTCATACTGTTTTGTTAAACAAATCCTTGTCGAATCCTAATCTTAGTCAGTGTAAGAACAGGATTCGATAAGAATTTATTTAACAAAACCGTATGAAGTACACTTTTTTTATATAGGAATTTTTGCTTGTGTTCGGACACTTTTGTTACCGTTTATACTCTCCGAGGGTATTTAAGGAGTCTTAGCCCGTATTTAAGAAATAACAAAGACATCATTACTTACAATGTATTTGTATAACTAAATATGATGCCATTTTTTTTTTATCCTTTTTATTTGCACGCGTTTAAATAAGGCATGTTGGTTTAAATTGTTAAAATAAAGTTAATAAAAATAAAGTTAATAAAAAGTATTCGAAAGTATAAAATCTCTTTATTGATAATACAGTCTAAAAGATAAACCTTAATTTATCATTTATCCTCCATCGTTATTCATAAAAAATATGAAATATTCCAACTTACCTGTGAATAAATAAATGTCGTTCATATATCGACCAAATAGCGTAGTTCTTACAGTGTTGGCGAGTTATGTATAAAACCAGAATCGATCTCTTGCCTGGTCAATTTGAGCTCATGTAAAAATTATTCTGTTTTTGCATCTTAAAACTGATAATTTTAGAAAATGATATGAACTCAGATTAATATTTGTCAAAAGACATTATATAAAGCTTCATATAAATAATAATAAAGTTAATATTTTTTTTTTAAGTATTCGAACTTGATCTTAATGATACTTTTTTTTTTTAAATTAGGTAACACTGACTAGATTCTATTAATAGTTTTTACCTTTCATAATACAAGAAATATTTTGTTACAGGAATTCTAAATTCATTTATCTAAATAGAAAATGTTTATGCATGAGAGAAAAAATAATATATTGAAAAAGAAAGGAAAAATATTTACCAATCCAAAATTGAAAATGAGACAAATTCTTGCTAAAAAGCCATATTGTACAATTCCAGGAATTAGCCTTTTTTTAAATATTATTATTATTATTTAAATCATTGAATTCTATTGTTATTTTATTTTTTTTAGTAAGAACTAAATGACCATCAATAATTTAGAAATGTTGTAACATATCAAACGTAACAAAAAATAAAGTTTAAATTTATAGAACATTCGTAAATGTTGCAATTGTAAGTATTTTTGTTAATATGACTATTGTACGGATAGTAAAACTTTCAGGTCTACATACTTTATATAATTTTTTTAATGTAAAAAATTGAAATTCGTGCTCTCGAATACATTTTAATTCATCTGCTAAATCAGGGGTGTAAGAGTTTCAGTCTCAAAATAAACAACTGTCACCAGTACTCTTTATCAATAACTTCTATAATGTTCAGTCGCAAAAAATTACTCTACAAATATGATGTAATTTATTGATAAAAATTAACTTGCACGCCTATGCTAAACACACCATACTTAGATAAGTTACGATATAAGAGTACGTTGATTTATACAGATATTTTATTAACCGTTGTGTTGAATATATCCTGTGAGTGTTGTAATAATATGTTTCAAAATAACATATTAAAAAATAAATTTTTGCTTACTACACATTTGATTTCGCATTTAACACATTTATTGTTTTTAATATATTTTTATCTTTAGTAATAATATTAATATATACTGTACTTATTATTTATTTTAATATTTCTCAGTATATTTTAAGTATTGCATGGTCATACACTCCGACCTTTTTTCAGAATAATTTTAAAGATAAAAAAATACCATATTTTATTCCAAGGAAAATATGGCCTGTAATCACTCTGAAAAGGTATATTAGCGGGGTTTTCCAACATTTTAATGAAGCATTTTTACCCCCGTCTTTACTCCATCCCATTTTTTCTAGTAGTTATTTTTTCTTGTTTTATAGTAGTTATATATTGGAGAAAAATATTCTAAAAATAAAGTGGTGCGAAATAAAGGCCGGGGTAAAAGTGCTATGGAATAATTTAAAATGTTGGCAACCACGTACAAGTCACACGATACTATGTCCACCTTTTTCTTTTTAGGATTCATTCAAGGGTAAGAAATTTTCGCCTTTTTGCCACCACTAATTTCATGCAGAAATCTTAATGGTATTTTTTATAGTAGCGTATCGTGATTAAGTAAGATATATATTATTTTATAAAAATAGTGATAGCAGAGCTGCCAACCTATTCCGGCAAATTGTTAGTACCGCCAATTTTTCTACACCACTAAATTTTTAGAGTAATTCTCTTCAAAAATATTTACTATGAATTAAGAAAACAAATACTCTAACAGAGCTGCCAACCTAATCCGGCAAATCGTAAGTACCGCCCCCTTTTCTACACCACTTAATTTTTAAAGTATTTGTTTTCTTAATTCATCGCAAAGTTATTTGAAGAGAATTACTATAAGAATAAAGTGGTGTAGAAAAAGGGGCGGTACTAGCTAATTGCCGGATTAGGTTGGCAGCTCTGCTCTAAAAATTAAGTGGTGTAGAAAAATGGGCGGTACTAACAATTTTCCGGATTAGGTTAGCAGCTCTGTGATGGCGATAAAGGCAAAAAATTCTCGCCCCTCAGAGTATCCTCAAAGAAAGGCGGAGATACGAGTATTGCTAGTCACCATTTCATTTAGAGGAGTAGTAGCGTTTCTATACTTTCACAGGTATTTATAAAAACATTATTCTTGAAAGTTTTAATGTTATAATACTATTTACAAAATTATTATTTTGAAATATTGGTGACAGTATAATAAAATTCTTTTAAAAATATAGGAACACTTAGCATTGCAAATCAATACGATAATCAGGCCTCGCAGTGTTCCTAAAATTTACACTCATATTATTACATTGTCACCACTCCATTAAATCGATACTTTTTTACATAATGCTATGTATAAATGACTTCGAGAGAGATGGTTGAGTGCCAATGGTGACCCCACACCTCAGCGGCCAAATGTTAGTAGCAGAGATGACCACAGGTTCATGATGGCTTAAAAAAAAATAAAATAAAATAAAGGGGACTGGTCGGGACAAGCTGGGATGATACCTACTAGGAACATAAATTCTGAGCTCAAACAGAGAAAGAAAAGTCTAACAAGAAAAAAGTATAAACTCACATACATTTAACAATAAAAGAGATGAAGTTAAATTAAATCAATATGAATAGCAACAAAACAGGAAAAACAACGTTTAAGTATAGCATTACAAAAGTTAACATAGAGATAAGAGAGAGATTAAGTATAGAATTACAAGCAAGTGCGCAAATATTTTTGGTGAGTTTTATAAGATTGTATATATATATATATATATATATTAAAGATAGAGGGTTTTAAAAGCATGCTTTTCAATAGATTCTAATTGGTTACGGAAATTAATATTAAGATGTATAAAATTTTCAAGTCTCGTGAGTTCATTTCTCTGTACATTTGACAATTACTTTCTCTTACCCACTGGGTCTAGAAAGTATTGTTTTAGGGTCAAATTTTCGAACGTGAGTTTTTGTTATATTTACATGTTCTGAGGTAACCTGAATACGAAAATCATGTTTTTAGCGAATGGTCTGTGTGTCTGCCTGTTATCAGCATATCTCAAGAACAGATAGTATCAGAAATTTCAAACTCGGTATTCTAAATGTGTATCATATAGGGATGATACACTAAGCTTTTCGTTGAGATGAAGCAAATGGTTCGTGTACAGGGACACTCAAAAGTACTCAAATACATTACGTCTGTGGGGGAAATTACAGGTAAGTAGAATTTAACATCTATAGACTGCAATAAACCAAATGAAACGAATATATATTTTGTGTAATAGAGATAGTCAACTGAGAAAAAAAATGTGTATGTAGGAGCCTCGGTTCCTCACCCTGGAGGGGAGTAAATTTTCATGATGGGTATCTTTCAAAAGAGCTCGCCAATACCTTTAAAACAAATGGTTTAACCATCGATCTGCGATAATTTAAAATAAAGTTATCGATATTTTTTTCATTTTTAACAATATATATATATATATATATTTTTTTTAATGTAATATTGAAAATAAATTCAACTTTTTTTTATATATATATTTAGTGTTATACTACATCTCTAATATGGAAACCGTGTGCATTATCATGGAAGATATTTTTTTAAAATAATAATTTTAATAAATTATTTTTACTGTGTGAATTTGTATCAGGAAATATAGAAGAAAGTCGTGCGCTGCCCGCAACACACTAGTTATTTGTTGTTAGTGGATGTGCTTTACTAATAATATTTTACCATTTCCAGGAAAGCTGTTCAGGAATTGAAATAAATTCCTCATAGAGATATGGTAAATAATGTATGTTTTAAGCTAAATATTCATCGCTTGTTTTTTGTACATTAATGAAACGGGGGGGGAGGGGACGGTAGCCCCCTCACACAGAACTAATTATCATATAAAACTCTTCCTAAGCCTAATTTTAGTTGTTTAACATAGATTTACATAATAGTCCTCGTTATCTTACCTCTTAATTGTCAACATGTATTTATAGTATTAAATTTCAGGGTAAGAGAAAGTAGTGTGAGTGACACACCAGATTATTATGAATGTAATAAGGTAAATTGTAAATTTGTCGGTTGGATGAATTTTTACTTCTATTGGGCGAATTAGTATTAGTTTTGGATGCAAATGACCACAGGGGAACCATATGTTAAAAGAGGATGTAGATGGGAGGAATAAAGGAGCATTTTATTACTAATAGACAAATCACTGTTTCGACCAATTAGGGGGTATAATTGACTTCTAGTACTTCCGAACATATTATGCGATTTTATAATGAGTTGTTGGAAAGTAAGTCTCTGATCCAGAATAATACCTAAATATCTATAGCGGTTGGATCATGGAATTGGTTATTGAATTTAATTTGGTATTTGTCCCTGTTAAACTGGCTCATAGCCGAAAAAAGAATGGACTCCGTTTTGTTATAATCAATGGCTATTCTCCATTGTTCGAACCGTGACGTTAAAATTTCAAGATGCTTGGAGATAGCAACAATGGCATATTTCCTATTTCTGTGTGCCAAAAAGATGCAGGTATCATGTGCAAAGATAGCCAAATTAGTATGGGGGAAGGGGAGCATATAATTTATAAAAATATTAAACAGTTTTGGAGAAATTTTGGAACCATAAGGGGCAAAATAGTTTTCAGAAAGCTTATCCTAAACTCTAACATGAAAATTGCTATCTTGTAAATGGAAGAAAATAAGTTTAATAAGAGGGGGAGGGAAATTATAATTAATTAATTTAAAGATAAGATCGGTGACCTAGACCTTGTCAAACGCTTTTTCGATATCTAAGAAGACGACAGCTGTAATTTTCTTCTGAATTTTGATGGTGGTGATGTGCTCCACAAGACGGTAGGCTTGATGGGCGGCCGAAAGATTGTTCCGGAAACCGAATTGTTCTGGCTTAATGTCACTGTTATTCTCATTAAATTTATGAATTTGTCGAGTAATAAAGACCTCGGTTAGTTTACTGAGTGAGATTAGTAGGGAGATGGGTCTGTAGCTGGAGGCCTTTTCGGGAGGCTTGTCAGGTTTAAGAATAGATGCAATAATAGCCGTCTTCCAAGAATGCGGAAATTAACAAAATTTAAAAATATTATTAATTAAATAGGTGACTTTTGGAATAAAAGACCGTGGTAGATCCTTGAGTGTTTCATTAGTTGTTATATACATGTAAAACATTCTTTTTTTTTTAGTTATGACAGTGGTGGGAGCACATTTACGCTTTTTAGCTACCAGTAGTTTCGATAGGAATCTTTTATAAATTTCTGTAAAAGTTTTCATTTGTAAAAAAAAAAAAAAAAAAAAAAAATCTATTCATGTAAGCTGTATTAAAAAAGCGAAAATGTTGGCAGTTATGCATTTACCATAATGTGTGTGATTTTCTTTTTAATTAAGCAGTTAATTTTGGGCTTTAGAATCAATAATAATAATAAAAAAAAAAATTCTTTCACATTTGCATGATTGAAAGCTTTAACATTTTATTTTCTACTATTGTTTTCCTGCACAAATCTTTATTGTATTTGTAGAATAATTTTATCTTGGATTAAATAGGATAGAAAAAAAAGGGTGGTGGTGGAATAAATCAAAGACTTATTGTTCGAAGAAAATAGTGGTAGCAAAAATTGCAACATTTATTCTTGGATTTTGATTTAAATTTGTGACTAGAATCTGATATTTTCTTTAGAATTGTCTTGGGAATTCTTATAACGTGTAAAGCAAATTTTATAGTTTCAAACAATATGAATTCTCCTGTACCCTCTTTTTAAACTACAAGCAAATTCTTATGTCGCTTCTAATTATAAATTTATTTTCCAACTTTCTTAGAATTTTATGTGTTATTAAAAATTTGTATTTTTTATCACTGTATTTTTTCACTTTTCACAGTTTATTACTTTATATTAACTTGCATAATTACTACAAATGATAATTTTTAATAGAATAAAAAAATTCCTGGTAAAATTTTCTTTGTATATTTACCTTATAATTTTTTTTTTCATATTTACATAATTAAATATTGGAAATAGTAATGTTATAATTATTACCAATCTTAGAGTATTCTAAAGTAAGGATTTTTTTTTTTTTTTTTAATATACTAAATATTACTGCCCTTATTAAAACCAAAATTATGAAGATTTGAACAATACATAAAACATTAACAATCATATATTAAATATAGTAATACTTTTATTATTATTAATATTGGAATTTGTCCTATTAATCTTCTACAGGTTTCGAAATGACATAATTAGTGTAACAGGGAAATTATTATTTTTTTCCCACATATAAAATTTTGTAATATATTAAAATATTAAAAAAAAAATATTTTGTAATGTATCGACGTAATGCAAATTCATAAAACTTACTGCTGCTTTTAAAATTAAAAAACAAAACAAAACAGAAACAGAAAAATCGATCAAACATTTCAGAAAATATCTACTCTTGAATAATTCAGAAGAATGAAAAACGGAATACATAACGAAATTTCTAATATCATTTTCAAACCTCAAATACTTCGAATGAATTTTGAAGAATATTGAAAATTTTGCTTATTTATATGCAAATCATAAACGGTTTCTGCGATAAATTTCTTTAGAGAATAATTAAAGCACATCGAAGACCATGCAGCTGTTTAAATTTTATGAATATCTTCTCATTTTATCTCTGGCATAACAGGAGATCCTTAAAAAGGAATTTAATAAAACCTACATAATGCATTTTGTGAAACTAATTTTTCAAATTACTTAAAGTTTGAATGAATTTATTCATATTCTTCCTTTATATCTTAAGCTTATTTCATATCTTCCTGTTACCATTTATCTAATAGATTTTTATTTCTTATAATCGAAGTTATTTGATTATTTGTTAATTTTATGACCTTTAAATCATATAATAAGGTGGAAATCATTTTTCTTCTTATTTGAACACAATATCATACTTGAGAAAATTTCGCTACAAATAAAACCGTAAGAAAATAAGGATCGGTCTAACAGAGTGCTTCGGAATATATTAGAATGTTGTTTCAAAATGTGTACAACCTTTTTTGATATATTTGTAGAAGCGAAAATAGCTCTGTATATAATTAAAACTACCATTTCTCGAAATTGCCTTCATTTATTTATTTATTTTATCAGTGTGACAATTATCTATATATATAACAAAAAAGTATGTGTGTGTCCGCATATCCGGCGCTTTGAAGAAAAACGTCTGATTGCAGAGCTCCACAAATGTTTGCATGGAGGTCGTATTGACCTCTCCTAATGACCCTCGAAACCTGATTTCCAAATTTTTTTATTAGCTTCTTTTTAAATTAAATTATGACAGCGATAACCTTACAATAGGTTTAAAAATAGGCATTTAAGGAATATCTATTTATTTAATTGCTGCCAAAAAAATTTACGAGCTTTTTTTTTAACGTAAAATAAAATGTATTTTCACGCGAAAAAAAAAAAAAAAAAAAAAAAAAAAGGAAATATGGAACAGTTAAATTTGCTTATACATATGACAAATGACGTCAGTATAACATTAAATCTAAGTAATAATAGTAATTGAATGATAATAATATACTTATAGGTAATCTTGGGCATTTTTATTATACTTTGACATTGAAGTAGACCGGATATTTATCGCCTAAGATTTTACTTTCGCGACAACAATTTTAAACTATATAGCCCATGCAAAATATAAATAAATTATAAAATTGATAAAAAGTAAAGAATGAAACGGAAACAATGATCGCAAAAATTATCTTTTTTTTTTTTTTTTTTTTTTGTCTCACTATATCATTTTATAAAAAAATCCAAAATATCGACAAAAATTCAAAAATCGCCAAGGGGAGCTTTAATAAAGCTACCTTAATCAGGTTTACATATTTATTTATTTATTTTACTAAATACCAACAACTATTGATACACCATAAAATATTTAAAATGGAAAATATATATAATCTCAAAACATTAAGTTATCTCATTAAACGTAGAGAAGTTAACATATTGTGATATTATATTTGGTGCAAAATTGCTGTCATTTATGTTCGACGGAATAAATAAAATAAAGGATATTAAATAACGTGTAAGTAAATATTATGTATAGAGCGAATAGTGTTGTTCATGTGTAATTGGGATCCAAATATAAAAGGGCAACTTCGATTTTTTCGATACTGTCCGTTTTGAAACTGGCATCCGATAAAATTTTATATAAAAAAGAGTGATCCTGCTTTAATTTTTTTAAATAAAGTGGCCAGCGAGAGACGCGGGCAAAGCCTGCTATTACTGAATATTTCAGAAATTATACACACTTTTATTATTATTATTATTATTATTATTATTTTTATATATATATAAAGAGGAGTTAATAATACATTTGATTTAAAACTAAAAAATCGGTATATTAGTATTACGAAACACATCATTACAGAAACTTTTATTACAAAGGTAAAAAGACATTTTTTATGTTTAAAAAATATCTTAGATGATAGCAAAGAAAAAAAGAGGAAGCTCTTTTAATATTTTTATTATCAAAATGTTTTCTGGAAGAAAATATTACATATAAAAAAAAAAAAAATAAGAAGAAGAAGAAGAAGAATCGCCTTTACCTCGGGGATGTATCTATTTTGTATCAAGATAGCATAAAAGATAATGTCAGATTCAATTTGAAGATAAAGATTTCCGTTGAACTACTTTTACAAAGTTTTCTGCTTGCGCGAAATGTCATAAATTATATATAAATGTATATTAATCTACGTGTAATTAAAGTGAATTATCTAAATTTGAATTTTTACATGTCAATAAAATAAAACGAAAAAGTTTCCATATTCAAATAGTAAGAGCAAAATTTTTTGTAAGCGAAATTTCCCAATAAAAATATCGCTAAACAGTCATTAGTATTTTGATAATAATTTATGTTCAAGAAAGCTTGCTTAATTATTTCAATCAAATAATGATTTCTTTCGCTTAGAGTGACTTATCAATTCTTCAGTAATATTTGTCTTACTAGCTGTTCATTTACCTTCAGTTAAAATTTAAAACTCACGATATTTCTTGAAATATACAATATAAATATACATTGAATAATAAATGCTAAATTGCTAAATTGCTAATTAAAATGTTAAACTGAAATATACAATATAAATATATACTCTTTATTAAGATTTTTAAAACTATTTTTTTTTTTTTTTACTTTCATATGCTCCGTTCAATACAAATAAATCATTTCTAGAATTGAAATCGTACATATGACTTGAACTCGTACATTGAAATCGTGCCATCGAAAATTAAAGCTTTTGCCTTTATTCAATATTTTTTTCTATCACATTGAGTCTAGTAATATTAAAGAGAACGTTATGTATGTTCTTAAGCACTTCAAGTTATTATTATTATTAGTAGTAGTATTTAAACACCATGCTATTAATTTAACAGCAGTTGTTTGCTTTCTTGCAAGACAATAACACCCTTTTTAACAGAGGTCTTTAAACGAAGTATTTTGATAGCGATTTATGAAAAAGATGCTGTGTCTTGCACAATCCAAAAACTGTTGGGTGTAAAGCATTAAATATTTATATTTGGAACAATTAAAACAACCCATAGTACACATCAGATTCCCATACATGTGTGCGTCTCGCATAATAAAAAATTATTTAAACTTGCAAAATTAGATTTTTTTTTTTTTTTTTTTTTTTTTTTTTTTTGGGGGGGGGGGGATTGATGTAACATTTACTTGTCGATCTGTTGTTTTGTTTAATGTATGTCCTTAAACTTTAGCGCCAAATCTTTAAATTTCCGTTTAGAGATTTAAACAGAAAGTAGTTATAAAAGCCATGCTGTAACAAAAGCTTAAACTGATGTATTTTATTAAAGATGGTATTGGAGTAAAAATATATGTACAAGCACGGGGAATTTAATAGCTCTTTTTATAAAAGGTCGCCCTTTTCAACGAACTTCATGTAGTTGCGAGCAACTTGGCGATTTTAAATACGAAATTTAGCAAAAAAATAATATTTTACGGCTACCAAAATTATCTAAGTCTAAAAGTCATGACTCTGTTAAAAATGGAGGTAACACGCTGTTTTGGCTTAGTCTATGATTTTTTGCCACTAAGTTTCACCAAAATGCGTAAAATGAGCTCATCTGTACCTGGATGTATTCCTTTAAATTCTAAGCCACGCGTTTGTCATTGAGAGAATGTGTGATAAAGGGGGGCAACAAATATGTGAGGTTGTTTTCGTAACTTTTGTGGCACATGCATTTTTTTTTTTTTTTTTTTTTTTTTTTTTTAAGAAAATAATGTATACCTGCCAACATCCTAAATAAAATTCTTCAAAATTCTTAGAACCGCCCCATTTTACCTACTACTTAATATTTAAAGTAATTTTCTCCAAATGTAATTGCGATTGAATAATAAGCAAAATTATTCTAAAAAAAAAAAAATAATAATAATGATAATAATAATAATATGGTGTGTCACTCACACGACTTTCTCTTACCCTGAAATTTAATACTATAGGTACATGTTGGAGATTAAGAGGTAAGATAATGAGAACTGATATATAAACCTATGCTAAAACAATTCTAAATAGGCTTCGAAAAGTTTTATATGATAATTAGTTCTGTGTGAGGGGGTCTACCACTCTCCTCAACACCCCGTTTTATTACTGCACCTACATTTATATCTGTTATTAAGATTAACAGTTCACTTAAAATTATTGAGACAACTTTCACACGCTACATTCCTTGAAACTTATCAGTCTTGATCAAACTTTTTACACAAACTTATATTAATTTGAAAATACAACTTTTGGATCTCCTGAAATTATCATTTTTAAGTTACTCTAAGAGAAACAGACAAAGATCAAACATTAAAAATACTTCACTTCGATAATCACGAAACCTTAAAACGTGAAAATATGCAAAAAACAAGCGATGAACATTTAGCTCAAAAAAATATATTATTTATCATATCTGTATCAGGAATTTATTTCAATTCCTGAGCAGCTTTCCTGGACATGGCAAAATATTATAGTAAAGTACTTCCAATGATAATAAAAAAGAATGTTATTGCTCAAATATTTGCAGCTCTGTATATCTTTTGAACATTATGTACAAACCACATGGTGCACCTAAATATAATCTATAGTAATAATACACGGCACAACCTGAAATACACTTTCATCAATTCTCAGCCATTGTCGCATTATAATCTAGTTCTTTTCTGTAACCCTGTAAATGAACAGTGAATGATTTCCCTACCATATTCTAGAGACATGTTCTTACGCATATAAAAACTACATATTAATTTCATTTGGTTTAGTGCAGTCTATAGATGTTAAACTCTACTTACCAGCAATTCCCGCATAGACGTAATGTATTTGAATATTCTTGAGTGTCCCTGTACACAAACCATTTGCTTAATCTCAACGAAAAGCTTCGTGTTGCATCCCTATATCATACACATTTAAAATACCAAGTTTGGACTTTCTGCTGCTATTTGTTCTTGAGATATACTGATAATACACAGACAGACATATACACGGACAAAGCGCTAAAAACATGATTTTCGATTTCAGGAGACCTCAAAACATGCAAATACAACAAAAACTCACTTTCGAATATTTGACCCAAAAACCATACTTTCTCTAAAATATGGGTAAGAGAAAATAAAAATGACTGGTGTGAAAAAAAAAAAGTGACTAACAGTTTTACGGAATATTAATTAAAATGTTTGTAGTAATGTTTGATTAAAGTGATTTCACAGACTGGAACTTGGCCAGTTATGCATGTAGAACTTTCGAAAATGTCGGCGTTGTAGTAACAATATGTATTGCTTAGTTGCTAAATTTAAGTCTACTCATATTTGTCAACTTTAGCTCCTTTTGGATGCCGAAAACTTTTTCATTTTATGTAATAAATGAAAAAAATTGCAAAAATATATATATATATATAAAAATCTTATAAAATTTTGCATTATCCAAAAATTGTTAATCGGGGCAACTATGTGTCTCCATAGTTGCTAACTTTTATTGCTATCTTTTAGTTGCTAACTTTTTGCTCGTCATTTTAAATAAAAATCTTATCTTTTAAAATACATGTTAAAATTTTCAACATAAATTTTACATGTGTTCAAATAAAAATATAAAACATGAAGGAAATGAAAAATTTAAGTTTTCAATTTTCCTTTTTTCCCCTGTTCTTTTTAAATTAATATTTAGCTTTCAGATCTTCCTCTTGTGTAATTTAAATATATGAAATCAATTTTAATTTTACCATAATTCTTGTTCAGAATGTAGCATTTTAATTACATATTTAAAATCGTTCAATTTTTAATTACTTTATTAAAGCCATTTGGTCAAAATAAATTGTAAAATGAAAGAGTCTGTAGTATTTTTAAGATTTAATTAGATAAATTTAAATGAAGCAATTAAAATAAAGATGCTTTGATTAAAATTAAAATTGAAAAAATACGCAAGGCAAATGCTTTGAAAAATGCATTAAAAGAGCTTCATTAATTACCTAAAAAGTCTTTGTAAAAAAGGAAACTTCATTAATACTTAAATGTAATTTTGAAACTCTGAAGCTAATATTATTTGAAAAAGTAAAGGAAAAAATGCAATTGATTTAAAAAAAAAAAAAAAAAAAAAAAAATATGTAGAAGAAAATTCTTAATTGAAAAATAATACCTTTTTTCTTCTAATCTTCGCAAAAACCAATTAAAGAATGACTTAAAGTTGACACATATTCTTTTTTCTCTTTTTCTTTTTTGTATCGCTCTTAAAAACATTTTTCCTTTGAAAATTAATTTAACATCCCTTTACCATGTCCGGTTGCACTTCTTTTTTTTTTCGAATACCATAATTAAAAATAATGTTTTAATATAATTGAATTGCAAAGTATGTATTTTATTAAGAATAGAACAATTTAAAAATTAAAATAATATGCATAAATATAACATATACAATATTTTGAAACAAACTTGAAGATGTACAAAAATTAATTAATGTTTATAGGTTTTTACGCTAGGGAAATTCAAGAGTCCCTCTCTCGTGTTAAAATTGTTCTATGTGAAAGCTACAGTCACTATTTTAGTGTATAGGTTGGTTATACGCATCCAAAAGAGCATCTTCAGGAGATTTTGAGAAGAATATATTCGTAATCATAAATTTGCTTTAAGGGAGGTTCTTTCTGATGCGTGGGTCTGTTATGTCTATTAAAAACAGACTATAAAGGGATTTTGCAAATTTTTCCCTTTTTCAACCTCTGCATTTCGAGGAGACATAAACACTACATTTCAAGCATAACTGTGATCGAAATTAAAGGAATCTGACTATATTTTTCCATGAAAGTTGAAGATATGTACCCAATGTGCATCCTGAAGGTATTTTGAGGAATTCACCATTTTTTCCCTTCTGATGCAGACAGGGCCGAAAAACACATTTTATGTTTACTCCATATTACTCCACGATGGCAAGTTTTGGTACATAGGCGTTGGCTATGTGTACTCAATACATGTTTTCATGGGATTTTGCAAAATTTTCCACTTCTCCCTTCGGGAAGGAGAAATAATGTGTAAATTTTTACCAAATTATCACAGAAAAGTGAACTTTTATGTGTCAGTTTTTTTTTCAGATCTCGAAATTCAGTGCACTTACTTTTGTCACTGTGTAACGATGTGTCGTGGCACCCTAGTGATAAGGTGGTACCTCCGTCTTCCATATTTAACCTGCTGTAAGTGTAAGAGAATAAACACTGAGACTTTGTTGACTAATTTAACAAATATTTAATTAAATCTCTTAAGTGGGGAAATGAGGCTACTTCTTAACTGTATTATAAAATATAACTTATATATATCTTTAATTCAAGTATAATAAATGGTTTTATATTACCCGTATACTTCTGGCAACTTAACGGCTTGAAGCTTTTCTTATACCTCACTATAATCCGAGTGAACTTGACTATCCTTTCCCCCGTCGTAAAATTCCTTCAAACCATTTAAGACTTTTTAAACATCTTAAACTTCTCAATAACCCCTTCTCACCTCACCAAACACCGAAGAACTCCCCAAGCATCATTTTAATTCCCCTTTTATACTTTTTCCAATTAATTTGCATTTTCTACGTCATTTGACATCTGACCACTTTATTCTAATTCTCTCTACTTGCTACAGTTCGCAAAATCTGAAACTTACTTTATTTCGTAGAATACCTTCTTCAGTAGAGTAGCGACTCTTAACCGGAGATTCCTCGCAACTCTTATTTAGGAATTTCTTACGGAATCTTCTCCTAATCTTACAACTGTAAAATTAATATGAGTAGATAGAGGAAGGCACACGCAGCGCGTGTTTCTATTGCATTGTCGCACGCATTGGAACCAAGAGATAACATATTGAAGTCCAGAAAGAAATTCTCGCAGACATGATAACTCAACTGAAGTTCCTGAGTGAAATTTGTCTGTTTTTGCGTGCACCTGCTTGGATAAAACGCTGACCAGGTAATGGGAAGCCGAACTCATGATTCGGGCGGGAAAACCACTGCTGAAGACACCAGTAACTCAAAAAGAGATTTTGATTAATTTCGATGAAATTTTGGTGAAACAATTGCATTTTAAATAGAATCCTATTTGAAAAATGGATCTGCGAATATGAATCTTTATCTCAAATTTATTTTAAAATGTATTTACTCAGATTTTTTAAACAAAAAATTTGCAACTGTTGAATATTACTGAATAACATTTAAAGATATATCACATAACATCGAAAAATTAAACGGTCCCGCACTGAACTATTTACGTTTCTTATCGTGATTGCACCGAAAGTCAATCAGTTCGAATAAAAGTCAGCAATTAGAAAGACAGTTCAAAATACACTAAATTTTTGTTGAAATCAAGCAAATGGCTCGTGTGTACGGACATCCAAGAGAATTCAAATGCAGTATGTCTATGGGGTGCAATATAACATCTATATGTGCAATAATATGATATATGCAATATAACATCTATAGAGTGGCCTAAAGAAAATGAAATGAATATATTTTTTTATAAGCATAAAAGCATTTTTGCGTAGATTACGGTATGGAAACCATCCAGCATTTGTTTGCAGGGCTACCCAAAGTATTTAGATACATTGGCACTGTACATGGAAATTGCCGGAAGTGTATTACGTTTTGTGTTAGACGTTTTTCATATAAAACTATATATATATAAATTTCAGGACACAATGTGATGTTCATACAGTATATAGACAATATACAGGCTTCAAATGAATGTAATTGATGGCAGTTCTTTGCTACATTTTACCATGTCGATGAACACTGCTGAAAAAGGAAAATTAATGTTTTATTCCCTCATTGTAAACAAAGTATTTTTTGAAGTTCAGTTTTGAATTTTCAGTTTTGATTTTTTTTTTTTTTTTTCGTGCGTATAATATTACGTTTTGCTGCGACCTGATTACGAGAGTCCAATTTTTAACGATTGATCTGTATGCATGTCTGTTATCAACATACTTTAAAATCATAAAACTGCAGGCAATTCAAATTTGGCATTTTGAAGTTCGTATTAGGTTGCAATTTAAAATTTTTATCAAGATTGGCAAGTTCGAAAGCAAAATAACAATATCCTTCAACATTTTTTTTTTCGTTTTTTGTATAATTGTAAAGTAAATCCGGACTTAGCCTGCATAAATTTATTATAAATCTAATACTGTGGAAATATTAGTACGAAAAAAAAAAAAAAAATAAATAAATAAAATAAATGAATAAAAATTCACCTGTGGCAGCCCTGCCAGTACATCAAAATTGTAGTGTTTTTAATTTTAAAGAATGAAATAAGTAGGATATATATATACAACTTATGGCTAAGTTTAAAGATAATATATCAAAACATTTATCTAGGAAATAAAAGTAAATTTCAACATATTAAATAAGCAACGAACCTGTGTTGCCAATTTTAGGCACATTTTTATTCAATACCCACCACTAATTTTTAATTTTAATATTTGATAAATTATCTATCATGTATATCATACATCACTCTTAAAATTTTTTTGTGATTGTTAAATGAAAAAGGCCCTAAATATGGCAACATGTAACAAACCATAAATAATAATAATAAAAATAAAAGAATAATTTATGTATAAAAATATATGAATTTAATATCTTTTTTTTTTTTTTTTTTTTTTTTTTGTAACAACAATGAATTAATTTTATAATTACAAACTACATATTATTCCACAGTAAGTATAGTTTTAAAAAGAAAATTCCAATATTAATTTTTAGAAGGATTGTTGCACAAAAACTGCATTTTAAATGGTATCAATTTCTTTTATTAAAACCCGAATAAACTACTACGTCAGAAACGCCAAAAGAAATATATTTGCGATGCATACAGCTGTTTCGGTAGCCTTAAGCGTACCGTCTTCAGTGCAAAAAGATATTATATATATATTCCAACGCATTATTATTATATATATTCCAACGCCAAGTCTCCTGTTTTTATTTCTTTTATTCTTAATTTTTCATTATTACTTTTTTTTTCAGTAATAGTGAATTAACTCTTTGAAAATTCTGCATTTGTTTCTCGTTAAAAGATTTTTGTTTCGATTTAAAGTCATCAACTTTATTTTTATCATCCCATGAACCATAACAATTACGGAAAGATTCTTAAAATTTTATTACGTAATTGTATTAAAATATAAATTGAGTTTTATTCCCTTATACAACAAAGCAAATAATGTCTCGAAACAAAGTTTTATTTCCTCCAGTATGAACAAAATATATACTTTTCCTATAAGTTTACACACATATTGATTTCCATTATGTCTCTCAGGAGGACCTGATTGCGTCCAAAACAATTATATGGAGCACTTCATCGGCCTTTAGAGACACCTTAACAATAGAGAATTTCTACTCTAGATAAAACTTATGAATAAACTTAGTAAGTTCATTAAATGTTGTTGTGTGTTTAAGGAACGTAAACTAGATACATTTAGAGATATAAATTTAAAGTTTAAAGTTTTGCCTTTAAAATTTAAAGAAAAATGATTCAACGAAACATCCCAACTATTTACTTTAAGATGAATATTTATTTCACAAAATGTAATTTTTGAAATGAAAGAGTACTGCATTTGTTAACGTAAGCGACATTTTTATGCATAATTAACATTTTTTTTTTTAAGTCTATGTTTTTATAATTCTACACATTATATAGATATGAAGAAAGAATATAAAAAACTTCTTTTTTAATAAAAATTATACAATAATAATTTCATATAATAATTAAAATTACTGTGTTTAAAATATTATTCGGGGGGGGGGGCAGCAAGATAAAATGTATTTTTTGATTTCCTTAACTTGCGTAAATTCATAAAATATTGATTTATATACTACAAGGTGCGTAGCACCCGGTTTTCTGTAATGATTTCCCCACAATATTTTTAAACAACAAATTTCCCTCTTAAAGAAACCCTGTAAATTTCAGAAGAATTTTCTTAATAAAAAGTGGTGAAAAATTCTTTGTAAAAAAAAAAAAAAAAAAAAAAAAAACGTATCCTACGCACCCTGTATTAGCTGTAGGTTTAGTGTCCTAAATACTGACTTTTTAGTTTATAATTCTAAAATTAAAGGCAAAAGCAGAGCTGCAAACTCTTTTATTTATAAAGTAGGATTGACAGTAAACCGCTTCTTTTTTTCCCGCACCACTTTCTTTGAACAGTAATTTTTTTTACTATAAAATTGCCTTTAAACAAGAAGGAAACTACCCTTCTAAAATGCGGAACCAGAGACGGGTATTACCTAATAAGGCTATTGAATCAATTTAAAAGTAAGCAGCTTAACAAAAGTATAGTTCAGTTATATATATAATTTAATTATTATATTATTGGTAGGTATGATTTTTTTTAATATTTAAATTTCTTTCGAAAAATATAGAAAGACTTTTCTCCGTCGCGGTCACGTTTTTGAATGCCACATTTTTTAATATATCAAGAATGAAAAATTATGCATTACGCTTTGATTACACTAGTAAACCGGATTTTTCTCACATGAAGTTTTTTTTTTTTTTTTTTTTTTTTTTTTTTGTGTGTGTGTGTGTGTGTGTGTGTATCTAACGCACCTTTTTTAAACTAATTTGAAATATGCAATCAAAATTCTTCTATCAGGTTCAGATTGTCCAGAATAAAATTTTAAATTTTCGATTTTTCATGTTTTCGGACATATTTTTATTTATGTAAAACAATCTTTTAAATTCAGCACAAAAAAAAAAAAAAAAAAAAAAAAAAAAAACCTATCATAAAGATATTAAATATACATTTCTAATAACGCACAGTCACCGGCAGGTGGTTTCAGACATCCTTAAGCCATGATATGGTCGAAAAACAACTACCTGTTACGCTTATACAACGAGATTCTTTATAAACACCCCATTACTGCTCAAACATTCACCCACTGAAGGTTAATTCTATTTTATTTCCTTATTTAATATATACCGCTACATGATTTTGTTAATCGCAATTTAAAATGTCAAGAAAGTGTTTAATCATACGAATAACTTTTATTATATTTGCGACTGTTACAAATAGACGAGACGTAGCAAAACCTCGACGATATCTTAACTACCCCGAGCCTAATACCTTTCCGAGCTTCAATTACTTTTTCTAGTCAATTTAGACCTTTTATTTCTTCCGGTGTCAGCCTTTTTTTTTTTTTTTTTTCTTGTCATTCCACACACTTAACATTGTGAGTTTTTTCAATTTACTTCCCATACTTTTTTCTATGCATTTCAAGCCTTTTTTTCCCCCCTGTTTTCTATACATTATAAAGTGCGGTAGCTCTCACTCAACCGACCCCGGCACCGCCGACTCACAAAATAGGCGAGACGCAGCGAAACCTTGACGTTATAATACACTGTCACTAAGAACTGAAACATTTAGAAAAAAACGATTATATATTTGAAATAAGCGCGAAAAGTTCTCTTAGAAACACAATTCTACTTAATGTGACAGAAAAAAAGTTGATTTTTGTTCCCCAGTGTTATTAGCACTTTCCAACTGTACTTACTTTTTGCATTGTATAACTTTTAATGCTCTTTGCCTACGTAATCACACAACAGAAGGTCTGAAAGGCATACAGATAGACTAATTGAATTCAGAATCTTTCGTAAACATTATTGTAAAGTGTTTAAAATGCTTAATTCAAAAGAAAATGTAGCCTTTGATTCTAATTGGAGAGCTTAATTTATCTGAATATTTTAGTGTAGCCCTGTAAAACTGAAGATTAACCATATTATGTTGAATACAAAGCATTATTTCAGCATATTAGCAGTAAATGTTAACTTCTTTATGAATTTTACAGTAGACAAATATTTAAATGTGATTGATAAAAATGTCTGTCCTTAAAAGGCATTTTTTTTTTGGTGTCCCTGTACATAAACCAGTTATACAATACTTTATTAATGCCATTTAAAAAAGGAATATTCCACAGTGAACTTGAATAACATGTTTAATAAAGAAGCATCACAAAACTGGCGTTGTAAAAATTATTACTTACAAACTTTGAATAAACACCATAAAATGCAATAAAATAGCAACAATTGTTTCGGGTCGAAAAAACACACGACCCTTCATCAGGCGAACAAAGTAAGCACGAGTGCTGCAGTCAAAGCGGCAATGCGCAGCACTCGTGCTTACATTGTTCGCCTGATGAAGGGTCGTGTGTTTTTTCGACCCGAAACAATTGTTGCGAGTTTATTGCATTTTATGGTGTTTATTCAAAGTTTGTAAGTAATAATTGAATAACATGTATAATTTTTTAATAATTCTGAAAATATATACAGATGCTTAGGGCAGGTCGACGGACATATAGATAGACCGGCATTCATACAGAGAGATACACAAATTGAAATCTTATTCCCACTTAAAATTTTTTAGAAAATGTTAAAAACACTTAATGTAAACGAAAATGCAATTCCAGTAAATTTTCAATAAAAGCCCTAATGTAGCTAAATATTTTTGTGTGGTCCCATGAATCTGATATTAATTATACTACAACCTATAAAAAGTGTTCTTTTGTGCATATGAGTAACATATTTCAATTTCATTAAGGTTTGTGTAATGTAAAATTATTAAAATTCGGTTCATAGAAATACCTCTCATAGAAAAGCAATGCTTTGGTATACTTTCGGGGATCCTTGTACAAGAAACAGTGGTGGCTTTTACTCCATTTTCTGTAGAAAAAGTCTTATAGTGAACTTGAATAACTTATTTCACTTTTTTAAAGATTTTTGTAATTAACGGTATTGAAATATGATTTATAAAAATACTTCTCACAGAACACAATGCTTTGGTATACTTTCGGGTGCCCCTGTACACAAATCAGTAGACATATTCACACCATTTTCCATAGGAAACATTCGATAGTGAACTTGAATAACATATATCAGTTTCAAGAAATTCTATGAAATTTTACGGCAGTCAAAGTGTGTACAGACAGACAAACCAAAGTCATTAATAATTTTCACCCTTATTGGCCCTTATTGGAAAGCGTTAAAAAAGGTATAACCATTTGTAAAATACTTTTATGTGATCATGTATAAAGTAACTTTGTTTCATGATTTCTAAATATTGTCATATATAAAAGGTTTGTTTTTTATTAGTATTTGTCTGTAAATATCGCTGTACTTTTATGTATCATTTTATTATTGTAAGTGGATTTCCAGCGAATACAGATAGACATTCCATGCCGTATTAATTTATTTAATCAAAAATTGACATTAGATGAATCTAGGATTTACCATCCCATTCAAAGTTCATCACAAGTTTTTTCTCAAAATTATCTTACCACGATAGGAAAATAACCCTGGACAGTCAAGTGATTATTTCTCAATAATTTGTTAGAGCTTAATCAGGTATCGGTCAGCTGCAAAGTATTCCTGCCTTCTACTGGTGATTTTACTTATATAATTTAAATGAGAAAAAAAAATGAAGGATTTTTCTTAAAAATAAATAAATAAATAACAAATTAAATAACAAATTTAGTTATTATTCTTTTTATTTTTTTTCTTTTCAGTGAAGGGAATGCTATTTCATCGAGGATTACGTTGTTCCTTCTCAATGGTGCTGTTCAGGGCTTCTCTGTTACTCGCTGAATACAGACGGAGATATCGGACGGTCAGTTGGAGCTTATATGTTTCTAACTGCCAGCTATCTAGCACAAATGTTCATGGATTCCAGAAATTTCTGACGTTCCATCATAACTCACATGTTTCTGACTACCAACTATACTGCACATATCTTCATAGATTAGGTTATCCGCCGGGTGGACATATCTTTTCTGGACTTCTGTTATCCGGCATACTGACATTTGACATATTCCTAGCAAGACTTCGTTGATCGCATAATTGATATTTCTAAAAGTTTGGTATCCTGTATGGGACTTTGTTGACAACATAATTTTTCTGGACTAAATTTTGGAATCCTGTGCCAGTATTCTTCTCAATGCTATATTCACCATCTAAGTTTACAGTAATTATAAAATTTTCATTAATTGGGATTTTCCAGTACCCTCTCTTTCTGTTTTTTGAAAGTATTATATAAAATCAAAATTTTCTTGGTTTTCACCTGAACTTTGCATATCCCAATTTCCAATTGCTCAGTGCCTACAGAATATCACATTTTTATTGGCGGTGAATCCGGCTCTAGAGTCCGTTTACTCTTCATATATAGGATACATAATTCTTCTTGTTATTGTGCACTGATGACGGTTCACTTAACTCTACCAAACAACTGTATGCTGAATTTATATATTTTATTTTGTCCTTCTTAACATTCGAGGAAATGTACCAACCTAACTCTTTATGTTCAACATCAAGACAAGCTTTATAAATTCGAACTATGCCAAAACATTTTTATACTTACCTCGCTTCGTATTATGCATATATAATAAATTTTTTTAAATATATATATGTTTTTATAAATAATCAAATCAATATTTATCATATTTGTTTTAAATATGAAATATTACAGATTAAAAATTATAACATTAGTACTCAGTGTCACTCATAAAATAAATTTCAGTAATTGTTCTTTAATTAGCAATGAAGATTAAAATATATTTGATAGTACAGGTATATCGAAATTAACTCTAATGCTACTAGTATACATTTGCCCAATTTCCTGCTCAAAAGCGAGGCTCGATTGAATAAGGGCTTTTGAAAGACCCTTATAGACGGCATACCACTCTGACTTAGATACCATGAGTACTCAATTGATTTGAATCAACTTTAAGCCGTAGGTTCAAGTTTATTTTTCCATAGGTCTCATTTGCCTTAGTGTGTAAAAACTGACCTTAATGCGATAAGTCAAACCAAAGTCTGTTCAAAAGAATACCTCTTTATTACATTGTGTTTTATGATAATGACTTTTCATGATAATAACAAGTTAATTCATTTCAATACATGCATTTTACTTTACAATTAAAAAATTTATTTTATGTTAAAAGAAATTTTCTTCGCTTCTCTTTATAACCGTAAAAGTAATTCTAAATCAGCAAGATTATACAATTTGAATAAAACATCCAATATTATCTTTTTTCACTCGTAAAGTTTATTCTGAAATTTAGTGGCAGCAGGAACATACAAAACTTTCAATTTATTCTAGAGCAATACACTTTTTAATGATTCTGAAACGTATATAACATTCTGTGAATTAAATGCAGTAAAAAATGAAATAATGTTTACTTACTCTATTACAAGAATTATAATTCGTTTAAATACATTTATTTCCAAATACCTTTAAGTCAAATGTGATAAAAGTCCAAATAACACCAAAATACATTTATGTAATGTTTCAGAAAACAATATTCATTACTTTTCTTAAAATGCATGCTGAGTTGCAACTTGTCACAGTGTTAAGCGAATAACGGCTAAACTTCTATTTAGTTATTTGAGTAATCTTTGGTCTTTTATTAAGGAGAAAATGATTTTATATTGAAATTAAAACCGCTTAAGTATCAAAAAATTGTTGTTCTAAATATTTTATTTCTAAAAAAATAACTACTTTTCAGAAATTTTTCGAAATTTCAGCAAGATTTTTATATAATTTTTGTAAAAACCTTTATATGTATCATAAATGTATGAATTAAATATACAGCAAAATTTCAGAAAATAAAAGGCTACATATACCGGAATATTTCCTTGAACAGGGAAATTTCACGGTCTAAGTAAATAATTAAATAAATAGCGAACGAAGTGGATTATAAAACAGAACGAATTTAATATGGAAGCAAAATCGATATATTATTTGCATGTTACTGGAATTTTAAATATAAAAATCTATTTTGAAGTTGAATTAATCTAGAATAGTAAATTTACAATAACATTAAAATTGCCAATATAAGAAATGCAAAATACTCATACTGCAAATTTTGTAGTGTTGAGCGTACCGTCATCAGTGTAGAAAAACAAAACGGATTTTTGCTCCTATTAGTAAAACAGTAAATGGGTTCTAGATCCAGATCAATAGTCAGAAGAATTGGGGGGATTGTGATGATATTAGCCAATATCAAATTTGAATATGATGAGCTATGGAAATCCAAACAATGTGGATTTTGTATAAGAAATCCAACAATCTGGGTACCGAGAAATCCAAAGGGGTGTCGTCAAATCGAACTAAAGACAATTTTGTTCATTTTATAAATATTGAAAGCTTCAAGAAAATTGAATTCATATAAATAGACCTGCCAATTATGCTAATTTATCCGTGATATCGTTAGGTCCGCCTTTTATTCCCACCAGTATATTTGTAGAGAAATAATATTCTTATTTAATTGTAAGTACATATTGCTGAATATTACTCTACAAATTTGCTGGCGTGGAAGAAAAGGCGGTGCCTAACGCTATTACGGATAAATTAGCATAAATGACAGGTCTATGTAAATATTTAGACTTGCAAGTTTTTTTTATTAATTACAGTTGAAATTGTGATTATTGCCTCCAAACATACTCAGCAAAGGCACATTTAGTGATTTCTTGCTTCTATTATAACCCTTGTGTTCTTTTAGCCGAAACTTGAGTTTGCGTGTTATTTCTCCAATATATGATCATTCACAGTGACAAGGGCATAGCCTCCTTAATTAGATGCCTGTCGCGTAGCTCGAAAACTAGGCAACAGTGGAAGCGGTATACAGCGCCACCTGGTACAGATTGCGCGACTTTTTTATTCAACAGGCACTAAAAATTTTTAAAAGTGGAATATGATATACATAAAAGGTGAATAGAATCGAAGAAACGTCGATTTTAAATATCATGTATCACTTCTTTAAATTATTGGTGACAGTTGAATAAAAAAGTCCCATAATCTGTACTAGGTGGCGCTGTCTACCGCTTCAACTGTTGCGTAGTTTCCGAGCTACGCGACAGGCATCTACTTCAGGAGGCTATGACAAGGGATGTATAGATACGACAATACATATATATTTCTATAGAATATTTTGTTTTTGGTAAAAAAAATATTTTGTAATCATACTTCTAGGAACTTTAGCTATGGTAAAACTAGTATTTGGAAAAAAAGGGAAAACAATGCTGATATTGGAAAAGAACAAACAGCTAGAATAAGATAAATGACGGGGAAGCTGTAATTTGAAAAGAGATTTATCAAAAACAGCATGAAAATACATTTATGAAAAAAATCTTTATAAAAATAATTGTAAATTTTGTCAATATCGATGGGTTTTAAATACTTAATTTTAGGTTTGAGGAATTTAGAATCAGTGCAAATGTTAAGTGTATAATTCTTGGGGTGGGTATAGTGGTATAGATTTTAGTATGGTGGCACAACTCTCGCGGTATCTACAGCATCCCTTATAAATGTGGACTATTACATATTATTCAAACAAAATAGAAACTTAAGTTTCGTTTCAAAGTACACTTGGGTTATATTCAGTAGCAAGGAATTAACAAATCGGACATTGTTATGCCTTGCTGGAAGAGTAATCATACTTTCATTCAGATGAATTATCCTTCATGCCTAAATATTTACATGAATTCGACTTTTTTAATTTTTTTTATATTTATAAGAACCATAAAAAATTCACGGCACTCCTTCTGTCCGATTGCTTGAAGTATTATATAAAATTTACATTTTCTAGATTTGCACCTAGCATTACCGTAGACTATTTTTTTCCAATGTTCTAGTAGCTAATGCCTCCCTAATACTCTAATTCAATGGGCTGTTAATCTCTACTCTAGAAATCGCTTCCCAATTTACTTATAGGAGCAATATTCCTTCTAGATATACTACGCTGATGACGGTATGCTTGACGATATCGTACCGCAGTATGTGAATTTTATATTTCATACAATGTCGTTTTAAACATTCACGTAGTTTTACGTTGCTATATTGTTGGAATTTTTTTCAATAAAATAAAAACATCATTCCGCCAAAAACATTTCTTGATATTCTAGAAACTTTTAACTGAAAATGGGCAGTCATAATTTTTATTAATACCATTTTTCATAAATATATATATGAATATACAGTCGGTAACAAAAGTGTCCGAACACTAGCGAAAAATTCTTACATAAAAAAGGTAGAGTTAATACTGTTTTTTTTTAAATAAATCCTTGTCGAATCCTGTTCTTAGTCAGTCTTAGAACAGGATTTGACAAGGATTTATTTAGTAAAACAGTATTAAGTGTACTTTTTTTGTATAGGAATTTTTGATAGTGTTCGGACACTTTTGTTACCGACTGTAGATACATGTAATATATATATATATATATATATATATATATATATATATATATATATATACATGTATAAAGTGCCACTATTTTTTTCTTTTCTAGTTTATTAGTAAATTATAATACACTTTACGTTTTATTCTTTCAACTTAGCGTTCAGTTAATTTCCAACAGTTTAAGACAATTTTTCATCGTTTAATTATTTTAATAAAGGAATTAGGACACTTAAATATTAATTTCTAATGAGAAGAACATAAATGTATTTCTTTAACTGCCATATAAACATATTGCTCGCTCTAATTTATAAAGTTAAATATCCCAATACAATGTGTATAGACGCTTAAATAATTTTTATTATTTCTCATTAAAAAATACGATGTAATGTAATCTAATTCATAGATGCCAACATTTTAATTTATTCCAGAGTATTTTTACCCCCGCTTTTATTTTATACCACCAAAGTAATTTTTTCTTATTTTATCAAAATTATATATTCAGAAAATTTTTCTATAACTGAAGTGGTGCCAAATAAAGGCGGGGCTAAAAATATTCCAGAATAAATTAAAATGTTGACATCTATGCTAATTATGTATTCCTTGGATTCCTTTTCCTTTTCAAGTTTATAATCTTCGGTGGTAGAAGATGAAATTGTGTTCTTGTGTTTCTAGCATGCCTCTGAGTATAAGGGATTTCACTCGTAATATTGTCTTTATCGCAAAATAAATTCAATTTTTTTATGTGTGCTTTTTTGATTATCTTCATTTAAATCAATTATTTATGATGTTTAATATCAAAGGTTTTATACCTGTCGATGAAAAATACATTTTATCCAACGATGAATTATTATTTTATTGAATGATTAAAAAAAAAGAAAAAAAAAAATTACTACTCCTGTAAACAAATTTTTTTCAACTTCTTCCCTGTAGTATTTTCCCACTTCTTACACTTGGTCGCTCATAATAGCACTTTTATTTGAAATGAAAACACAAAACTATGCGCCGTTGTATAGTTGCACACTACCAACAAATAAGTATTTCGACACTTTCGAATTTAGACATATATCTAGAAAAGTTTTTTGGAATCATATCGAATCTTTGGTAGATTAAAGAACACGTTATACCTCATATATTTCAGCAACAGTTGTGCACAGTAAAGGAAAACGGGACTAGTAAAACAATTAAAGAAAAATCAAAAAGTTTTGGATCACCCTGTAAAAAGTAATTCTTGGAATACATTTTGGCTATAGCATGTGATTAAGAGTAATTTTCTCATTATCTCCATAAATTTTTAAGAGGCTACCACATATATTCATGGGGATAAAACTTTTTTTTCTTTTTTTAAACATTGCAAAAATGTTGAATATCTTACCAAATATGAGTATTTTTACTAAACAATTTTTAACTACGCATGGCACTAGCTTTTAAAAAAATTCATTCCCATAATTTAATAGCCAAATATATTAAGCAACTTATATGAAAACACCAAACAAATATCGTGTAGATTTAAAGAGTTGTGAGACAAAATTTCGGTTCTCTTAAAATAAAATCTAAAGTATTAGGGGTTTCAGACACATTTTTATTTTGATTCAGTTAAGGTGCCCAATGCAGTACAGTGTTTGCTGATTTTAAATAAATATTGATAAAATCCCCTATCATTTTTTTTTTTTTTTTAAGAAGAACTGGTATTTTGTACCTTCTGTCTGTCATAACTCTTTAAATTTATACGATATTTGTTTGTTGTTTTTATATAAGTTGCTGAATACATTTCGCTATAAAAGTATACAAATGCAAATTTTTAAAAGTTAGCGCATGCGTAGATAAAAAGTATTTTGTAAAAATTCTTATATTTCTTAAGATAGTTAACATGTGTGCATTCTGGATGCAGTATGCTGTGTCTAAGAAAGTATTGGATACAAATTTTCTGAAAATGTCTTTACTTTGGGTCTAATAACCTACGTGTAATAATTAAAAAAGTAAATTAATGTAAGAATTAAAAAAAAAAAAAATCTTTATATCTCCATGAATATATGTGGTAGCCTATTAAAAAAGAAAATTCTTCGTCATCACCTACTACAGCCAAAATGCATCTCAAGTATCACTTTTAACAGGGTGAACCAAAACATTTTGATTTTTCTTTTATTTTTACTAGTCCCCTTTTCCTTTTCAGGACACAATTTTAGTTGAAATATATATGAAGTGTAAAGTGTTATTTACGATACCAATGTTTCAATATGATTCTAAAAGAATTTTTCAAGATATTTGACTAAATGTCTAAATTTGAAAGTATCAAAATACTTATAGGTATCTTGTGTATATACGTAGTACTAGATCGATGTTAAATCAACTCAACCTCGATTTATGTCATAAAATGTTAAATAAACTTAGTTGTATTTAACTTTTTTTTTTTTTTTTTTTTTTTGACATGTCATTTACTAAAATAATGATAATTGAATAATATTTTTATGTTATATATTTAATTAACTTAATTCTCCAATGATATATTTATGTGTGGTATTAAATTAAAAAATGAGCTCTTTTGGCTCTTAAATATGCAAGCTGCACATTTTTCACAGCATTTTCTCATATTTTTCTTTACAAAAAATGGACTTTTTTCGTAAATGTATTACTCAAAAAAATTATACTAATCAAAGTATAGTATTGTCAAAAAATGAAATTAAGCAATTCTTGTTATTTTTTATAAATTTAAAAACTTATTTAACTTATAAATATTATGTAAAAGAAATCCACAAATAAAATAAATAAATAGAACTGAAATATGTTGGGAGAAACAAAGAATTTTTGTTTTTAAAATTTTTGATAACTAATTATTTATTTAATTGCCTATAAATTATTATTATTATTATTATTATTATTTTTTTTTTTTTTTTGTAAAATGGATGTAAATGTTAGTAATGGAAACATAAAAAGAAAAAAAAATCGATTCTTAGTTTAAGAAATCAGTCAGACAGAACACGTATAAAATTCTGTTTATTTTACGAGATGCCATTTAGATTGTCAAATACAGAATTTAATTGTTAAGAGAGTAGAAATGGATAAAAAAGAGCAGTTTCTTCTTCTTCTTTTTCTTTAAATGAAAAACAAATTATTTTATTTTATTTTTTCCTGCATATTGGCACACAGATTTGTTTCCCTATTAAAATAAATAGGTTTTATTTCTTTACGCCGCTTGAAAATGAAGTAGTTTAAGCAAATATTTTTTTTTAAGTCAAAACAATTAAACCAATTGTTTATTTAATTAAAACATTCTTATTATGCACAACCTCTTCGAATTTTTCCCATTTAACTGAAATTTAAACTGAACTAAAAAAAAAATTAACTACTTTTTTTTTTTTTTTTTAAATAACACTGTTCTGCATGAAAATCGGCCCCAACACCATTTTTACAAATTCTTATGTAAAATGACCTCCTGAATTCGAATAAGACGCACATTTTGACCTTTCACTCACAGTTTTTTTAGGAACGCTCCCCTACTTTTTTCACTTTTCTGTAGTGTTATGGCTGTAAATTTGATTTCTAGAGGAGGAAAGGAATATTTTAACTGTTAAATATCTTCTGAGAGGCTATGGAGTTGGAAAATTCTAAAACATAAAAATTTGTGGCAAGAGGAAAATGTATGGGAGGGGAGGTTTCCACTGAAATTATATATTACATTTATTATATTTTATTAATCAACCATTATTATTATTTACTATGCATTTTATATTATACATTTTTTTGTTACTAAATGTTAAAATATTTCTTTTCTATGCTCCCAATCATATTCATGGCCATAAAATAGCCGAACAGTGATAAAAATTGGGGAGGAGTTGGCGTCCCGAGAAATCGGGGGATGATTAGGCAAAATGTTTGTCATATTCGGATTCAGAAGGCCATTTTACTAAAGGATCAGCAAATATAGTATTAGTGCTCGATTCTTTTTTTTCCAATGTTGTGTAATCTTTTACAAAGGATAATTTCAACTAATATATATATATATATATATATATTCTCTCTTTTTTTTTTTTCGTTTAAAACTTATGTAAATAAGTTTTATAAATAAATGTGCTACATTACTGTTTAGATTGCCTTCCTCAGTTTTTAATAATTTTTGTAGGTTGTATAAAATTTACATTTTACAATAATAATTTACACATAAATTTAATGTCCAGTAATTAAACCATTACTTTAAAATATTTTATATTACAAGTTAATATATTTTAAACTCTTGTAACATATTAATAACTAGCAGGGTACACCCGCTTCGCTGGTCGTTATATTTAAATAAATTTTAAAAAAATTGGATCAGTATTTATTTTTTACATCACATCACAAATAAAAACTTAAAAAAAAAAAAAAAAAAAAAAAAAAAAAAAAAACACTGAAATCACTGAAATCACTTTAGATCTCACTTCTCCGGGTACCCGTTGCCTAAGCCAGCTCTTTTTTCTGCCCGTACTGCATCGGGTCCAGTTTCCCACTGTTTACAGACCGGGCATTTCAATCTGGGTATTTATGGACGACTTCTGGATTTTCTGTTATTTAAGAACTACGATTTTGAAGATGACTGTATCTCAGCATCTGTTATATATTTTAGTTTTTGAACCATGTGTTTTATAGCCCCCGTTATTTACACTATATTACGATTTGATTCCGACCAGTGCAATAAAATAAAATAAAAAAGTAGATTTTCTTTTCAAAGGAATTAAATACATGAAAAACAAACGAACTTTAATCAGTTTAATCCTTTCTACTATAAACTACTATTTTTTTCACCCAATAAATATTATAAATAATAATTTAAAAAAAAAAAATTCTTTTAAAAGAATTAATTTAAAAAATAAATAATAAAAAGTTGCTATACTACAAAATTTATACAAAAACGTAACAATTTATTTCTATTGCATTACCATTTGATTTTTAATAAATATAATAATAATAATAATAATAAAATCGCCTTCAAATGAATGAATTGTTGCGTACTTGGGGGTTCGTGAGTTGTCTGAGAATGAAAGGCCAAACGTACAAAAATTCAGTAATTTATTCACAGAAAATTCCAGAAAAATGCAGGTATATAAACCAAGTATCAGCTTCAATTCAAACAGTAAACACAGCTTAAACAACAGCTGTCAACAGCAAATCCACAGTACAAACTGTATAGTAATAACACATAAAGCAAGTCTCTCTCAAAGAGGCTTAAGTGCAATGCAAGCACTAGCGAAGCTGGCTGAGATCTGAACTGAACTGACTGCCTTGGCGAGGAAGCGCTCCTTATATGCTGTTCCATGGAACCCAGATTTTTCGAGAAAACTCTAGAAAGTGGTCAACCAATCAACTTACAGCTTCCATATTTGGTATATCCCGTATAAGGATTTTCTCGCCAAGGTGTGAAAAAGTCGCCAAATTTGGCGCCAAATCCATTACCTGCATTACTGGGGCTTTTTAATGCGTTTTTAAGGGAAAATAAGACTATTTCAACGCTAAAACGACTAGAAATGCACAAAATTAGCACTTTATCAATTTACTAAGCCTCTTTGAAAGAATTTATACAAAAATAAACACAATTATTTACAATTTTGTAACAATGCCCCCCTCCCAAGGACTGCACGTCACGGGCAGTGCAATCCTTGGTCAAGAGGCGAAACTAAACAAATTTACACAATCTAAAATACAAACACTAAGTTGCATATAACGATAAAATAGAAATACAAATCAAGTGAGAAATATTTAAAAAATTCACAAATATGTACAAATATTTATAGACAAATATTTACAAAATTCACAAATATGTACAAATATTTACATTACGCATGCGCAAATTTTACCAGTATTTACATTTTTAATTTTAATATTACCGTTACTTATGGTACTTGGCTAGCCTATTGTAGTGCACCACCTTTGGTTTTGATGAAGGTGTTTTAGTGATCCGCACCACTACATCATTCAGCCTTTTTAAGACTGTGTATGGTCCGTCCCAGTTGCACTGTAACTTGGGAGAGAGTCCTTTGCGTCGAACAGGATTCCACAACCAGACCTTCTCTCCTTCCTGAAACTCATGTTGCGTAGCCTTTAGATCGTACCTTTTCTTCATTTTCTCCGATGCAATGTGAATTCGCCCGCGAGCAAAGTTGTGAACGTCCTCAAATCGTGTCTGGAGATCTTGGATGTACTCCTCGGGCGATGAAGGCGCATCGGGTGGAAAACCAAACAGGAGATCACAAGGGAGACGAAGTTCACGTCCAAACAGCATCTGGGCTGGAGTATAGCCGGTGGTTTCATGGACAGCACTTCGATAAGCCAGCAGGAACAATGGCAACTTCAAGTCCCAATCTTGCTGGTTCCTTGATACTAGAAGGGAGAGGTTATTCAGGATGGTACGATTGAACCTCTCGACCATGCCGTCCGACTGGGGATGTAAGGGTGTTGTCCGGGTTTTGTCTATGCCGAGTAGTTCACACAGTCCTTTGAAAACATCAGAGGTAAAGTTCCTACCTTGGTCGGTATGAAGTTGTAGGGGCGTGCCGTACCTTGACACCCATTGCTGCACTAGGACTTCTGCGACTGTGCATGCCTCTTGATTGGGAATGGGATATGCCTCAGGCCACTTGGTGAAATAGTCCATCACGACGAGAATGTATTTATTTCCACTGGAGGTCCGTGGCAAAGGACCCAAGATGTCGATTGCAATCCGTTCAAATGGTGCTCCCACGTTATACCGTTGCAGTCTTCCTCGACTTCGTTTCTGCGGGCCTTTACGTGCCGCACAAGCATCACAGGATTTACACCATTTCTCCACATCCTCCTTTGCCTTGCACCAGTAGAAGCGTTCCCGAACTTTCTGCAGACTCTTCATAACCCCAAAATGGCCTCCGGTAGAGCTACTATGCAGTTGTTCTAAAACAGCTGGAATTGTTGATCTTGGTAATAAAATCTGCCATCTGAAGCTTTTCCCATCATCAGATTCCCACTTTCTGTATAATACGCCGTTTCTGATATGAAGAGAGTCCCAAAGTGCCCAATAACTTTTCGTAATGGGACTAAATCTGGAAATGTCCTGCCAGATAGGTCTGTTGCTGGTCGTCTCCTTCAGCTGTAATATTGGCTTTATGTCAGGATCTTCCAACTGGGATTTTCTAAGTTCTTCGTCACTCCATGGATCGGGATCTTGATCTGATGGTGTTGAGACTGTAACTTGGCAGGCAACCGGATCTATCGGCAGGTATTTCTGTTCGGCTCTAGAGCAGTACTTGCAGCTTTCCGAGCAGGGCTTCCGTGACAAGGCATCTGCATTACCATGTAGATTCCCTTTACGATGACGTATCTCGAAGTCATATTCCTGCAGGCGTTGTATCCACCTGGCAATCTGTCCTTCCGGGTTCTTGAACTGGAGCAACCACGTTAAAGATGCATGGTCAGTCCGGAGCAGGAATCTTCTGCCATAGAGGTAATGATGGAAATGTTCTACGGCTTTTACGATGGCGAGTAGCTCTTTCCTGGTGGTACAGTAATTTCGCTCCGGTTTAGACAGGCATTTACTCCAATAGGCAATGACATGTTCTTGACCATCAATTTCCTGCGACAGAACAGCACCGACACTCTCATGGCTGGCATCTGTATCAAGTATGAACTGTCTGTCGGGCTGTGGATGCGTCAAGATAGGCGATGATGTTAAGGCCTCTTTAAGTCGCTTGAACGCATTTTCACATTCATCTGTCCACAGGAACTTTTGTTTGGCTTCCGTCAGCTTGTGGAGTGGTCTGGCAATATTTGAGAAACCCTTGATAAACTTCCTGTAGTAAGTGCATAACCCCAGGAAACTTCGTAGTTGGTGTATATTTTCAGGGCGACTCCAGTTCTCGACTGCAGAGATCTTCTCAGGATCAGTTCTCACACCTTCGGCAGAGATGATATGGCCGAGGTAGCTCACTTCACGACGGAACAAGTTACACTTGCCTGGATTCAATTTGAGGTTAGCCATTCTGAGTTTCTCCACCACCTTTCGGATGTTTCGTAGATGGTCTTCAAAGGTGCGCCCCACAATGATAATATCATCCAAATACACCAGACATGCTTCATAGGAAAGTCCTTTTAGGACTGTCTCCATCAGGCGTTCAATGGTGGCAGGAGCATTACATAATCCGAACGGCATAACTTTAAATTGCCACAGTCCTTGTCCCGTGGTGAATGCAGTCTTCTCACGATCATCAGGATGTAATTATACTTGCCAGTAACCGCTCTTCAGATCCAACGTCGAGAACCATTTATTGCCAGCAAGTGTGTCTAATGTGTCGTCAATTCTGGGAAGAGGGTAACTGTCTTTCTTCGTGATGTCATTCAAACGACGATAATCCACACAAAATCTTGTTGAACCATCCTTTTTCCGCACCAGTACTATGGGAGAGGCCCAAGGACTCGTTGATGGCTCGATGACATCATTGTGCTGCATTTCACTTAGAAGTTCAGTGACCTCTTCCTGTTTAGCAAAGGGAAGTCTTCATGGATGTTGTTTGATTGGAGGATGATTTCCTGTATCAATTCTGTGCTGGGTGATGTTCGTTCTCCCGACGTCTTCAGGTGTTCGAGAAAAAAGGTCTTTAAATTCTCGGAGTAGCTTCTCCGCAGCACCTCTCTGTTCCTTTCCTAACTCTGCATTCTTGAGTAATTCCGTTATTAATTATTCAGAAGACTTGGATTCAGTTGATTGCGTGGAGCGGTTGATGGATGTAACAGGAGTGCAGGTTGCTAACACCTCATCCTTCTTAACTGTCCGGACCTTATCGCTGATGTTTGCGACTCTCACAGGAATAGTACTCTTTGAGAGATCAACTAGAGATGAAGCTACCAGAACTCCTCTTGGGCTATTGTCTGTATTCAGGTATTCAATCAGTCCATAGCGGAAGTATTGCTTGGTAGGAGGTGTTCCTGAAACTATTGTCTCTGTATGTGGAGGGATGGAAATTTCCGACTTGGCTGTTATCTGGCATATTGGCTGAATGTCTTGATTTTCAGTGTTGAACACAGCTATGTCTTCCGAACTCGAATGCAGTTCATTATTCTTGAAGTCCAATTTAAAGTTAAATTTTCTCAGGAAATCAATTCCAATGATTACAGGATCTCTTATATCTGCCACATATGCCATATGATGGTAACTGGCATTCCCAAAAGTGATGATCAAGTTCATTTTTCCATATATTTTGATTTCGTCTCCGGTCACAGTCTGGAGTTTAACGCAGGGCGGAGTCCAGATGATCTTCTCTTTTAGTTCTTGAGCCAAATCCGTTCTAATGATGGTCACGTTGGCTCCCGTGTCCAGAATCATCCGGCAGGTGGCGTTGTTGACTTGGCCATAGACGTGAAGTCCATTATCGCCGCCACACATTGATGAAACATGAAATACTGTAAATTGGGGCTCTTTAATTTTAGGCAACCTCCGCCCCGCGAGATGGCCTCCTCTTAGTTTCCCTGCAGTGATGGTGAAGCCGGGTGATTTCCTACAGTTGGTCGTACAGGGCAGTTCCTCTTCACGTGACCATCCCCTCCACAGCCCCAGCACTTTATCTTCCGATCCTTTATTTCCTTATTATTCTCCAGGCTGCGCAATCTCTTTAAGATCTCTTCGATACTTCTCTTCATTTCATTTTCACCAGCAGGCGTATCGTTTAATGAGACTGCTCTTATGGTATGGCGGTCTTTACGGGAGGCTTGTTGGGCTGCCTCTATCCTAAGTGCATAGCCTAAAGCTGATTCTACGTCTCTGATGTTGGAAAGTCTCAGCGCTTTTTGAATTTCTGGATCCCGAACAGCATCGATAAAGTACTGAAGAGCTAAGTCGTTTCGAGTATCGGCTTGACAGTCTGAGAATGCTAGGTGTGACAATCTCTGAATGTCCGCTGCCAGCTCTTGCAAACTTTCGCCCGTTTTCTGGTAACGGGACTTTAGCTGGAGGCGACTATAGTCCTTAGAACACTTCTCTCCGAACCGTAGCTCCAGTGCTCTAGTCAGGGCCTCGAAGTCGTTCCTTTCTTCTTTAGAAACATTTCTCAGGATCTCGGCTGCATCTCCCCGTAATGCTGCTGCTAAGTGGACTGACTTGGCGGCAGAGTCCCAGCCATTAGCTTCAGCAACGATGGAAAATTGCGTCTTATATACATGCCAGGAGGTACTGCCATCGTAGGTAGATAGCTTAATAAATTCCTGATTCTGGATTCTTCTCTCTTTCTTTTCAGTTTCCTGGGGCATGGATTCTAACTTTTCTTCCACTTTTCTCTCCAGATCTTCTTCTATTCTCTTAAACTTGCTTTCTATCTCTGAAACCCTTCCTTTCAGCTCTTGATCAAAGTTTTCTTTAAATTTCTCCTCAAAATTCTCTTCTATCGTCATAAATCTCTCTTCAAAATTCTTTTCTACTTTCATAACATTTTCCTCGATCTTCATTGCTTTCTCTTCAAAACTCTCTTCTATTTTCAAAACTTTCTCTTCTATTCCATCTATTCTGCTTCCCATATCCGACAATTTACTTTCAATCACTTCCTTTACTGTCGAAAGTTCTCTCTTCATCTCGTCTTGATTAGATTTAATTTCTTCGGTCAAACTGTCTTTCAACTCGCTTTGCGATGTTTCCATTTTCTCTTGTGCTACCTTCATTTCTTCAGTCAAACCGTCTTTCAACTCTCTTTGCGATGTTTCCATTTTCTCTTGTGCTACCTTCATTTCTTTCATCTCTTGACTCATGCTATCTTTCATCTCTCTTTGCGATACTTCCATCTTTTCCTGTCCTGTTTCCATTTTCTCTATCAATCCGGTTCTTAACTCATTCATCTGAGCAGTGAGTCCTTCTAGAAATTTCTTCATTTCTTGTTCCATAACTCTCGTTATCACCATTCACAGACAAACCCCGCTCCTGACACCAGAAATGTTGCGTACTTGGGGGTTCGTGAGTTGTCTGAGAATGAAAGGCCAAACGTACAAAAATTCAGTAATTTATTCACAGAAAATTCCAGAAAAATGCAGGTCTATAAACCAAGTATCAGCTTCAATTCAAACAGTAAACACAGCTTAAACAACAGCTGTCAACAGCAGCAAATTTACAGTACAAACTGTATAGTAATAACACATAAAGCAAGTCTCTCTCAAAGAGGCTTAAGAGCAATGCAAGCACTAGCGAAGCTGGCTGAGATCTGAACTGAACTGACTGCCTTGGCGAGGAAGCGCTCCTTATATGCTGTTCCATGGAACCCAGATTTTTCGAGTAAACTCTAGAAAGTGGTCAACCAATCAACTTACAGCTTCCATATTTGGTATATCCCATATAAGGATTTTCTCGCCAAGGTCGCCAAAAAAATCGCCAAGGTGTGGAAAAGTCGCCAAATTTGGCGCCAAATCCATTACCTGCATTACTGGGGCTTTTTAATGCGTTTTTAAGGGAAAATAAGGCTATTTCAACGCTAAAACGACTAGAAATGCACAAAATTAGCACTTTATCAACTTACTAAGCCTCTTTGAAAGAATTTATACAAAAATAAACACAATTATTTACAATTTCGTAACAGTATTAAATAAAAATTAATTGCGTAATAGCCGTTGCTAAGAGACGCAGATGATTACAACCGAAGAATAAATTCGTGAAAAATGAAACATAAAAGCCAATGTTTAAAATCGAAAAAGATTAATTTAAAAGTTTCAATTTGAAATTCGAAAAAATCTCGATGAGGTGCACACCTGCAGGGTCCCAGGTACCTATATGCCATTTGGAAGCTCTGCGATCAGTAGTGTGAGCACCAGAGCGCAGACAGACACACACACACAGACACTTCTCTTTATTTATATAGATAATTTGTCTAACAATTTAAATCAAACTAATATTTTTAGTATTGGTAAAGAGAAAAACATTTTAAAACTGTCCTTAAATTTTAAATTCACTTCCTCATTAACTTGCAGAGACAAAACTTTAAAATGTATTATATATATCTGAAGAAGTATCATTTTTAAATAGCGATTGCTTAGTGTTATATAATGACTAACAAGTTTATTCGAGGATGTTATGTGGATTGGAATTTATTCATAGTTCCCACATCTCTAACGATCTGAAGTGCTTCGTATAATTGTTTTGGATGCAATCAAGCACTCATGGGAACCTTAAAGGAAATAAATAGCAGAATAGTACAATTATGGGAAAAATAGTGTATGTTGTTTCATAAAGCAGAATTTTTTCCCTCATGCGTAACGGTTTACTTTATTGTAACCTCAAATTATAAAATTTACATTCATATAATAAGAATACTAAAACATTAAACATTTTTTATAGTGGGATTTATTTTTCTTTAATTATCCATACAAACAATTAAGCATATTTTTTATATTAATTGCTTGATTTAGTAAGGTCTCAAGTTATAAATATTTATATATGTATATATATAATAATAAAACTGATATATTGAATTTCTGAATAATGGGAAACTTTCACTTAATAAGCTTTAAATACATATGCTATATATATATATCATTTAATATCAATGCTATTTTAGATGAAAGATTTTCTAAACAATAAGTAGAATATATTCTCATCGAATAATATTTTCATGCGTAAAATTAATACTTGGTTACTTAAACTGACAATATGTATGTATGTTAAGTGTATAAAGGAATAAATAAAATATTTAAACCTAGTAAAAGTAATCCAAAAGAAACTTAGTTCTTTTAAAAACTATTCATTTTTAACACTTCCCAACAAGGTTGAAAAGTCTTAAAACTTTGAGTTGCCTGTTTCTCTGTCCGCCTATACGTACAACTCATTGTCTGTCCGTCTGTCTGCCTGTCTATACGCGCTCTAATTCCCGTAAAAATTCATGGAATTTTCTGAAACTCATATATGTTATTCATATTTACTATTGAATATTCTCTATAAAAAGTGAAGTGAATATCTCCACTGGTTTGTGTACAGTTTCACCCGAAAGTATTCCAAAGCACTGTGATCTATGAGAAGTATTTCTATAAACCGTATTTTAATACTTTTACTTTACACAAATCTTGATGAAATAGAAATATGTCATTCAAGTTTACTATCGTATATTATCTATAGAAAATGGAATAAATACCTACATTGGTTTGTGTACATGGACACCCAAAACTATTCTAAAGTATTGCAATTAATCAGAGATATTTCTATAAACATAATTATAATAAAATTACTTTGCACAAATCGTAATGAAATTGAAATATGTTGCTTATACGCACAAAAGAATGCTTTCTATAGAATATAGTGTGATTAGCATTAGATTTACATGGCAACACAAAAATATTCATTTACACTTAGGGCTTTTTTTAGTAGTTTGCTGAAACTGCATTTATTTTACATTGTAAAAAATGCTGCAGTAAAATTACGGGCAAAGCCCGGCAGCAGAGATTCCAGTCAAAGCCCGTAAAAATACATTTAGACGATGAATGATGTATCGCCAGTAATTTTACATTGTGATGAAACATACAACCAACCTGCAAAAAAAGTAGCATTAACCGTAAAATTAAAAGTTAAAGTTTGAGTTTCTCGAATGCTTTAAAAAAGTTTCTTGCAATTATTGCACATGCGTGCAGGGAGAAATCCACAACACTAAAAAACCTATTTATTTTTTTACGCACAAAAGCTAATTTATTAATTTTCATGCGAAACCGTCTTGGGTAGCCCGGGATTCGAACTCACAATCACCTGTGTCAAAGGCCAGCGCTTTGCCTACCGCGCCGTTGAGAACACACAGACAAAAGTAGATAAAAGTCAGTATCAGAACTGACTAGTTGATAAATCATGTCATACACACCAAAAGACTTCTGGAAAATTTTTAAACCGATTTACAGCACAATGTGAAGTAACAAATCTTCAATTACTTTTACAGAACTAGCTATACAAATTTACAGCAACCTATGCTGTATTTATGTTAAAAAAAGTGCTTTATTTTTACAGAAATTTATTACAGTTTTTAAATTGTTAACGTTCAAACTATACATAGAAATTATTTTATTTTAAGACTATTTTAAAATCTAAATTTGCTATTTTTGACAAAATTAAGAAGTCAGTCAATTCTCATATTGAAAAAAAAAAAAAAAGCTTTTTTTTTTTCCTATAAAGATTATGATACTGAATTTTGTGAAAGAAAATCTAACTATTTTTCGAAATCATTTTTATCTGTAAACGGACTGGATTGGATTTGGGAATAAGGCTGAATGACTGCTGTAGGTCCGAGGGGTCTTTCTGAGATGTCCTAGTCCGTATTTACACAAGTTTTGGAGGAAACCACGGAAAACTCCGAATGGCTAGGCCGACGAGCGCGACCTATGATCGAGCCCGGCACCTCACGTCTACCAGCTTTGAGCACAGAACCGCTCGGTCGCTGGTGGGCTTTTTTTATTCGTAAACACTAGCACTAAAGAGGTAGTCTTATTTCAAGGTTCTGTTTAGAGGTAAATAATGGGTGAGAATTTCTCACCCTTTTTCAAAAACAAAATGAAACTTTTGAAAACTATGTGAGATCTCTCAAAATTAACCGAGACGCAAAATAAACTTTCAATAATAATAATAATAAATCTTTTACATAAATACAGAGAATTTGAATCTCCAATTAATACGATTTTTTTTTCATAGATTTCGATCTTTATGGTTTCAGTAGTGGGTGCAAAGAAGAAATAACTAGAGTCTAATTCTTATTCATCCAAACAGGTTTTCATTATAAGACCGATTTCAAACTGTGTTTATGAAGTGTTAGGCGTATTTGCACTTTTTAGAATATCAGACGGTTTTTTTTTTAGCTGTATTCCATTGAAGGGAGCCCACCAGCGGGCGAGCGGCTCTGCGCTCAAAGCTGGTAGACATAAGGTGCCGGGTTCGATCCCACGTCGAACTCGTCGGCCTAGCCGTTCGGAGTTTTCTGTGGTTTTCTTCGAAACTTGGGTAAATGCGGGCTAGGATCCTTTAGAAAGACCCCACGCAGGGCACTCCCCCTCTGGCCTAGGACCTATAGCAGTCAATCGGCCTTATGCCCAAAATCCAAATCCATTGAATGAATAAAGGACTGAAGTATTTCGAGAGCAGAACCTGCTATATTTGATTGTCATATTCAGATAAAACAGCTTCGTTTTTTAACAGTGAAGAACATACATAATAATCATAAGACTTACCTTCAAATGGTTAATTACATATTCATTTTATATTGAAATAAACTTTATTTTAGCATATTGTAAAAAAAGCATTGTGGAAACAACATTAAAATTTTCCGTTTTCTAAGGCTTAACAAGAGTTAAGAGAAGAGTTAGTATGAGTTAAGAGTTAGAATGCTGTAAGCTTTAAAAAAAAAAAAAATTAAAAAAATGCGTTTAGTTGATAAAACAATTATTAGGTTGTAGTTTATGTTTTAGAAATCTGGCTTCAAATCAAGACACCATTTTAGCTTTTTTTTTTTAATGTTTTCGTGTTAATAGACAAAGAAAATCAATTTCATCAATATGAATTACTCAGTTTCAGTTAGATGGAAATTTTTTGAATTAAATTAAGAAAACAATAGCTTATTAAAACCAATGGATGTTTCTATGCATCATGCGTGCGTAATTAAACACATTCAATTAGTATAAATAACAATCATAGATTCTGTTTGAAAATGGAAGAAAATGAATTTCTCTCTTGATGTCACTGAAATGATAGCATTTGAAGAGATTTTCTCATAAGAAAATGGTTTTGTTAAAGATAAGTGCAATTTGCGTAGATTAACGGCTTTTTCTCATAAAAATTCAAAAAATTATACTTTCGAAACATCAATTTTCGGGCTACGACCGTTTAGCTAGCAAAACGGTCATTTCCCGTAAAATTATACGGTTATTTCCCAAATTATGCTTCCAAAACGTTAATTTACGGACTATGACCGTTTAGGTAGCAAAACGGTCATTTCCCCTAAAATTATACGGTCAAATACCGTGATTTTAGAATTTTATTTACAGTGTACATTAAATGTTTGGAATACTTACAAACAATTTTTAAGTGTGGATATGATTTCAGTTTGTGTATCTGTGTGTCCATCTGTTCGTCTGTCCGCCCCTTGCGTCTGTAAATATTTTCAGAATTTTAATAATGATATATATTATTCAAGTTTACTATGGAGTGGTTTCTATTCAAATGGGCATTCATATCTCTCGTACAACTTGTTTGTGCACAGGGACACCCAGAAAACGACAAATTACATTGCACTTTATGGCAGATATTTTTATAAATCACATTCAAATAACTTTCTACTGTAAAATCATTAGAAATTGGCATTTATTGTTAATATGCTAATATAATGTTTCGTATAGAGCGTGATATGGTTAACCTTCAGATTTACAGGGCTGCACAAATAAATTCAGATACATTAAGGGCTGCATTTTCTTGTGAGTTGAGCATTTTTAACATTGTGCAAGAACGTTTCGGGGTGATTAGGAACTGAATTAGTCTACCTGTAAGTCTTTCAGTGCTTCTATCTGTCCGTTCGTTTATAACATAGGCAAAGAACATTGAAAGTTATACGATACAACAAGTGCGTACAATTGAAAAGTGTTAATAATTAATGTATACTGCACGATTTTTGATTATTTTGATTATTACTTTTATTATAATTATTTTTTATTATTATTAAGGGGACAGACTATTTTTAAGAATGGGAAAATGAAAAAAAAATTCTATCAACTTTCAAAATGTTATTTTATTGCAGATTTTTTTTTTTTTTTTTTTTTTAAACTCATGTGTGCTTTCTCACTGCACGCGTAACATTTCAATAAGTGTTTGACATATGAAGTAAATTTTTTCTCAACCATATATTTTGACATAATAAATAATATGACCTAAAAATAAGAAGTTTTGTTCAATAGAAAAAAAATTTTGATTGTGGAAAAATAAAAATTTCAATGGTAATTTCATATTTCACTTTTTTTTTTTTTTTTTTTTTTTTTTTAACTAACTCCATATTATTAAAATAATTAGAACTTTTCAGTTCAGATTCTTAATTTGAATGTTTTGTTTCCTTTAATGTAAAAATTATAAAATAAGGGAAATTTTATTTGAGATATCCCGCGCGCAGTGAGAAAGCACTTTTGAATTTCTTTAAAATAATCTGCAATAAAATATTTTTTATTTATTTTTTTTAAGAAAATCAAAATAATATTTTTAATCAATAGTGTAATGTTATGCTAGTTAACTTACAAAAAAAAATTATTACACATGCATTCATTCTTTCTTTAAAAATTCTGAAAGTTGATTGCAAATTTCTTCATTTTCTCGTTTTTAAAAGTCGGCTGTCCCCTTAATAATATAATCAATGGCTATTTATGAACCTTATCAAATAAAAATATTCAAATAACTCAAACTTTAACTTTTTCAAGTAAAGAATTGCACAATTTTATTTGACTTCATTTTCATAATTTTGGTTCAGAAACAACAAAGCGGTGTTGGTAATGGTGTCACCGTTAACCCTTTGCGGCGCAAGACAGTTCGGATCATTTAAATTATACTGCCACCGGAATTCATGAACTAAATTAAACTAAAAGAAATTTTAAATTTTAAGGTTACAAAAACCGGCCTTTTCTGATATGTTATAAACGTAAATTTTTGCTGAAAAATTTCTTCAGACATCCTTTTAAACGCCAAATTACATTGCACTTTATGGCAGATATTTTTATAAATCACATTCAAATAACTTTCTACTGTAAAATCATTAGAAATTGGCATTTATTGTTAATATGCTAATATAATGTTTCGTATAGAGCGTGATATGGTTAACCTTCAGATTTACAGGGCTGCACAAATAAATTCAGATACATTAAGGGCTGCATTTTCTTGTGAGTTGAGCATTTTTAACATTGTGCAAGAACGTTTCGGGGTGATTAGGAACTGAATTAGTCTACCTGTAAGTCTTTCAGTGCTTCTATCTGTCCGTTCGTTTATAACATAGGCAAAGAACATTGAAAGTTATACGATACAACAAGTGCGTACAATTGAAAAGTGTTAATAATTAATGTATACTGCACGATTTTTGATTATTTTGATTATTACTTTTATTATAATTATTTTTTATTATTATTAAGGGGACAGACTATTTTTAAGAATGGGAAAATGAAAAAAAAATTCTATCAACTTTCAAAATGTTATTTTATTGCAGATTTTTTTTTTTTTTTTTTAAACTCATGTGTGCTTTCTCACTGCACGCGTAACATTTCAATAAGTGTTTGACATATGAAGTAAATTTTTTCTCAACCATATATTTTGACATAATAAATAATATGACCTAAAAATAAGAAGTTTTGTTGAATAGAAAAAAATTTTTGATTGTGGAAAAATAAAAAATTCAATGGTAATTTCATATTTCACTTTTTTTTTTTTTTTTTTTTTTTTTTTTTTTTTAACTAACTCCATATTATTAAAATAATTAGAACTTTTCAGTTCAGATTCTTAATTTGAATGTTTTGTTTCCTTTAATGTAAAAATTATAAAATAAGGGAAATTTTATTTGAGATATCCCGCGCGCAGTGAGAAAGCACTTTTGAATTTCTTTAAAATAATCTGCAATAAAATATTTTTTATTTATTTTTTTTAAGAAAATCAAAATAATATTTTTAATCAATAGTGTAATGTTATGCTAGTTAACTTACAAAAAAAAAATTATTACACATGCATTCATTCTTTCTTTAAAAATTCTGAAAGTTGATTGCAAATTTCTTCATTTTCTCGTTTTTAAAAGTCGGCTGTCCCCTTAATAATATAATCAATGGCTATTTATGAACCTTATCAAATAAAAATATTCAAATAACTCAAATCTTTAACTTTTTCAAGTAGAGAATTGCACAATTTTATTTGACTTCATTTTCATAATTTTGGTTCAGAAACAACAAAGCGGTGTTGGTAATGGTGTCACCGTTAACCCTTTGCGGCGCAAGACAGTTCGGATCATTTAAATTATACTGCCACCGGAATTCATGAACTAAATTAAACTAAAAGAAATTTTAAATTTTAAGGTTACAAAAACCGGCCTTTTCTGATATGTTATAAACGTAAATTTTTGCTGAAAAATTTCTGGGATAAATTTTTGCAGCTGGATCTTAAATTTTGCTTACTCGCAGCGAGGACAGCGCGCGTTAAGGGATTAAGGCCAATAGACTGTGATTAGAGTCCTGCATCAGGTAGGGTCTGGATCAAGTTTCCTTTAAATTTTGATCTGAGATTCAACTCTCGGGTCTAGACGCAAAATAATCTCTTCTAACCATTAAATATGCATGCATATATATATATATATATATATATATCTATATATATAAAAGAGCAGAGTCTGTCTGTGTGTGTGTGTGTGTGTTCGCTATAGAATTCTAGGCCGTTTCACCGAGCGGGAGCAAATTTGGCACGGTTAATGTTTACGACCCGAGAAAGACAACGCCGCAAGCGATTTTACAAAATTCACCCCCCAAGGGGAGGAGGGGGGCAAAACGTAATTTCACAAAATCCTCCATATCTCAAACAAAAAAACAGATATCCGTAAAATTTTTGCTTTTAAATATAGCTAATACAAATGGCTAAAAATCGGTTTCTGGAATTTTTGAAATTCGGTCCCCAAGGGGGGCGGGGGGGGGGGGGCAAAACGGGATTTCACATGCGTAAAACGTGATTTCGCATAATCCTATATATCTCAAACAAAAAAAATAGATATACGTGAAATTTTTACTCTAAAATATAGCTAATGCAACTATATATAAACCAATTTCTGGAATTTTAGAAATTCAGCCCCCAGGTGGGGCAGCAAGGGGGGGGGGCTATGGAGCAAAAACAAATAGAAATACAGTTAGGCCGTTCAAAATTGGTACAGATAGGTTTTAAAGGCCTGCAAGTCGAATGGGGATATTTTCGATTGTGTAAAGTTATTAGGAGGGGCAAGAAGGGGGGGCGGGGAGGGGGGGGCAAAAAAATAAAAATAGTGTCAGATCGTTCAAAATTGGTACGTAGAGGTTTTTGATACTTACAAATCGATTGCGGATATTTTTTAATTTGTAAAATTATTAGGAGGGGCGGGTAGGGGGGTGGGGCGGTAAGGGGGGGCTATGGGGCAAAAACAAATAGAAATACAGTTAGGCCGTTCAAAATTGGTACAGATAGGTTTAAGAGGCCTGCAAGTCGAATGGGGATATTTTCGATTGTGTAAAGTTATTAGGAGGGGCAAGAAGAAGGGGAGGGGATGGGGGGCAAAAAAATAAAAATAGTGTCAGATCGTTCAAAATTGGTACGTAGAGGTTTTCGATACTTGCAAATCGATTGCGGATATTTTAGAATTTGTAAAATTATTAGGAAGGGCGGGTAGGGGAGTGGGGCGTTAAGGGGGGGCTATGGGGCAAAAACAAATAGAAATACAGTTAGGCCGTTCAAAATTGGTACAGATAGGTTTAAGAGGCCTGCAAGTCGAATGGGGATATTTTCGATTGTGTAAAGTTATTAGGAGGGGCAAGAAGGGGGGGATGGGATGGGGGGGGCAAAAAAATAAAAATAGTGTCAGATCGTTCAAAATTGGTACGTAGAGGTTTTCGATACTTGCAAATCGATTGCGGATATTTTTGAATTTGTAAAATTGTTAGGACGGGCGGGTAGGGGGGGTGGGGCGGTAAGGAGGGCTATGGAACAAAAACAAATAGAAATACAGTTAGGTCGTTCAAAATTGGTACAGATAGGTTTAAGAGGCCTGCAAGTCGAATGGGGATATTTTCGATTGTGTAAAGTTATTAGGAGAGGAAAGAGGGGGAGGGGAGGGGGGGCAAAAAAATAAAAATAGTGTCAGATCGTTTAAAATTGGTACATAGAGGTTTTCGATACTTACAAATCGATTTCGGATATTTTTGAATTTGTAAAATTATTAGGAGGGGCGGGAAGGCGGTGTGGCGGTAAGGGGGGCTATGGGCAAAAACAAATAGAAATACAGTTAGGCCGTTCAACATTGATACAAACAGGTTTTAAAGGCCTGCAACTGGAATGGGCATATTTTCGAAAGTGTAAAGTTATTAGGAAGGGCGAGAAGAGGGGAGGGGAGAGGGGGGCAAAAAAATAAGAATACAGTTAGATCGTTCAAAATTGGTATATAGAGTTTTTCGATACTTACAAATCGATTGCGGATATTTTCGAATTTGTAAAATTATTAGGAGGGGCGGTAAGGGGGGGGGGCTATGGGCAAAAACAAATAGAAATACAGTTAGGCCGTTCAAAATTAGGACAGATAGGTTTTAGAGGCCTGCAAATCGAATGGGGATATTTTCGAAAGTGTAAAGTTATTAGAAGGGACGGGAAGGGGGGGGACAGAGGGGCAAAAAAAAATAGAGTTAGATCATTCAAAATTGGTACATCGAGGTTTTCGATAAATACAAATCGATTGCGGATATTTTTGAATTTTTTAAATTATTGGGAGGGGCGGGAAGGGGGATTAAGCGGTAGGGCAAAAAAATAAAGATAGAGATAGATCGTTCAAAACTAGTGCATAGAGGTTTTTGATACTTACAAATCGATTGCGGATATTTTCGAATTTGTAAAATTATTAGGGCGCTCATATATATGCATTCGCGCGTGCGCATCACGCACGGGTCTACGCTGCCGAAGGCAGTGGGGACCCGGTGCGACATTTTTCCCGATCAGAGTTTTTTTTTTTTTTTTTTTTTTTTCTTTTTCACATGATAAAAATTAATGCAATTTTGAGAATTCACTAATTATAATGATTCATTTAAAAATAGTGACCAGCGAAGCGGGCATAGCCTGCTAGTATATATATATATTAATGAATTTAAACTTTTAATTGCACAGTTTGAATAACATTCTCTTTCTCTGTAGCAATTTAAAGCAACATGACTCGTGATATGAGTTTAATTACAATTGTGGATATATCAATACTTAAAGTATAAAATTTTATATGCGAAACGTTTTTCTCTTCCAACATATTTTCTTCCTTGTTTTAACTTTTCTATATACTGTCAAAATATTTAGTATATATATATATATATATATATATATATATATTTCTTTTTTTTAAGTTTTATTGCATGTAAAATTTTGTTATAATAAAACCTGGATTTTGTTTATAAATAAACCAGTAATTTTTAATATAGATATAATTATATACTCATTTCAATGTAATTTCATACTAGGAATATTTTTGTAATATTTGATTCTCTGAAAGATGGATTCGATATTATAACTGTATTTTGTGTGACACAATTTAAACACTTTCTTATGTAACACAAATTTAACATTATTTTGTGTCGGTTGCGGGTCAGAAGCTGCAGGTTTGGGACGGGTTGCGGGCTGAAAAATATATTGTGGGTCGAATGCTGGTCAAGTGTGATCGATCCACTGCGATCAGGTCCTAGGCTTGAGGGGGAGTGCCCTCTGTGGGTATGTGGGGATCTTTAAGGAGTCTTACCCTGTATTTAACGAATAGCAAAGACATCAATATTTACAATATTTTTTTATAAATAAATATGATGTTTTTTAACCATTTTTATTTCCACTCGTTTAAATATGGCATGTTGTTAAAAATTGAGTAAATAAATGTCGTTCAGATATCGACCAGTTAGCCCAGTTGTTACAGTGCTGGTGAGTTATGTAACGAACTAAGATCAATCTTTTGTCTAGTCAATTTCTACTCATGTAAAATTTATTCTGTCTTTGCTTTTAAAACCGATAATTTTAGAAGACGATATGAACCAAGATTAATTTTTGTCGAAAGACATTACATAGAGCTTCATTCAAATAATAATAATTGTACTTATAAGGTATTCAAACTTTATATAAATACAAAATATTTATGCATAAGTGAAAAAAAAATATATTGAAAAAGAAAGTTGAAATATTTAGTAATCCAAAGTTGAAAACGAAACAAACTCTTACTAAAAGGCTATATTGTACTCTTCCATAAATTAGTAATTATTTTTGTTATTCTTCAAACGGTTTGAGACTGATTATTGTAAAGTAAGAAATCTCTCCCCAAATAGTGCGAGACGTAAAATTATAACTTAAAATCTTGAAGCTAGAGTAGTCAATACGGTTATTTTTTTAGACAATATGATTATTTTTTTAAGTAGAAGAGTCATTTGAGGCTACACGCTCAGAGGGTTAAGATAGTAGAATTCAAATGTTATTTTATTTTTTTATTAAAAACTAAAAGACCATTAATAATTTAGAAATGTTATAAATGTTGTATCATGTTGAACGTTACCCACCTTTTCCAACTAAAAGAAAAATAAATAAATAAATAAACAAGAACGAAAAATCATGCGGTACGCATTCACTACTAACACTTTCCAAATGTAAGTAATTGTTGTATGATAAAACTTTCAATGCTCTTTACCTACGTAATCGCACAATGGACAGACAGTAGTTCTGAAAGGAAAACAGATAGACTAATTGAATTTAATAAAATTAAACATAATTTATACGTCTCATTAATATATTAAAACCAATGTAACTTTTAAAATGAGATAAAAATTACAAAAATTTAAAACTTTAAAAATACATTTTAATTAAAAACATTAAAACACAAGACAGACGTTTCGGCTTGAACACTAGCCCTCCTCAGTGTCAAACATACAAGTACAAACAACATTTACAAAAATTCATAATACATCATAGCAAGATTAAATATTCAGGAGGAATAGCTTTAGCCTCGTTCAAGGCTGAAGGTTGCATTTTGGTAAAAGCGACCTCTAGAAAAATACGGGATTCATAGATATTTATATTAGAAGCTAAAATTTTAAAGTTTTCAAAATCCGGAATATGATCACTATTGAAAGAATGGATTACGAGTTTTGATTTTAAATCTCCTGTTTTATATGAGCGTTTATGTTCCTTTAATCTAATTTCACCTGTTCTGCCAGTTTCACCGATATACGTAGAATCACAATTTTTACAAGGAATACTATAGATTACACCTAGACGTTTAAGAGGGGGGACAGAGGGTTCAAAGTTTGAGAGAAAGTTACTAATACGAAGTTGAGGTTTAAAGCTAGTAGAGATATTCACTGTTCTAAGTAATTTAGAGATGTTTTCAGAAATACTTTTATAATAAGGAATAGTCGTACGATAAGTGCAATTTTTAACTTTAGGATAAACTGATTTATATGAAAAATAGAACTCTTCTTTATAAATTCTTTTAATAAAACGAGGGGCGTAACCATTATTTTTTAAATCGGAAAAAATTTTGGATAGTTCAATATTTAATAATTCGGAATTACTACAATAATGCTTTGCACGATGTAAACGGAACTGCCATGGGTGCCCCTATATATGTCGCTATAGCTGAAATTGTAATGCAACACTTAGAAAACAAAATTAATTCCCAGTTACATGATAAAAAATATTTCTGGAAAAGATATGTGGATGATATTTTTGGAATTACTAAGCAACTTTATGTTAACGATATTTTAAATTTTGCCAACTCTTTATGTCCTGCTATCCAGTTTACCCTTGAAACTGAAATTAATAATGAACTACCCTTTCTTGACATCCTTATAATGCATAAAACAGTCAATGATTTTTTATATTTTTCAACTTCAGTCTATAGAAAACCCACCTTCTCTGGTCAATATCTTAACTTCAATTCAGCTAATCCTTTATCGCATAAACTTGCAGTCATTCGTACTCTTTTATATCGTGCAAAGCATTATTGTAGTAATTCCGAATTATTAAATATTGAACTATCCAAATTTTTTTTCGATTTAAAAAATAATGGTTACCCACCTCGTTTTATTAAAAGAATTTATAAAGAAGAGTTCTATTTTTCATATAAATCAGTTTGTCCTAAAGTTAAAAATTCCACTTATCGTACGACTATCCCTTATTATAAAGGTATTCCCGAAAACATCTCTAAATTACTTAGAACAGTTAATATCTCTACTAGCTTTAAACCTCAACTCCGTATTAGTAACTTTCTCTCAAACTTTAAACCCGCTGTCCCCCCTCTTAAACGTCTAGGTGTAATCTATAGTATTCCTTGTAAAAATTGTGATTCTACGTATATCGGTGAAACTGGCAGAACAGGTGAAATTAGATTAAAGGAACATAAACGCTCATATAAAACAGGAGATTTAAAATCAAAACTCGTAATCCATTCTTTCAATAGTGATCATATTCCGGATTTTGAAAACTTTAAAATTTTAGCTTGTAATATAAATATCTATGAATCTCGTATTTTTCTAGAGGGCGCTTTTACCAAAATGCAACTAGGGACCCTATATAGAGAGAGACTGGACATTGACCGAAAGACGGCCATCTTAGTGCCAATTCGGAGCGATCCCCGTAGAACGTAATGCTTTTTTCTTCGCGATTGACGCTTTACTATACAACATAAATGAAAGAAAACTGTACTAAATTTGTGCAGAAAGTAATGCAGAATATAAATATGTAATTTTTTTCGTCTTAGAAAAAAAGAATTTTAAGAAAAACGAATTTTGTTTTAACCTTCGACATGATTACTTTTTCAACTCCGATCGGAAAACAGAGGAATTTTTGTTGTATATTTCTATATTAAGCAAAATACGTTGATTGTGAAAGTAATTCTACCTTATTTTTTCTGAGGACATACATTTTATATATAAAAAGTCAGAAATTTTTTTGACAAATATATGGTAGTCTTAGTTTTTGTCAAGTAATTCATGAGTAAATGTAAAACTAGAAACTAGAACAGAAATTATTTTTTATTATTTTATAAAAATATTTACGTAATATTTTTACAAGCTAAAAATACATATTTTATTTATTTCAATTACGCTTTATTAATAATAATGACTTAGTTAAATATTAAAATTAAAAATTTTATTAATAATAATTTGTAAAAATATTAACTAATATCTTTAGAAATTAAAAAATGTTTTTAATTATTTTATTTACATTTGCTTATTTCATTGATTTTTTAATTTTTTTAGTTTTTTTTTAAATATTATGTAAATAAAAATAATAACTTATTTAAATATTATTTATAAAATTTATTATGGCAATTACTATTTAAAAGAAATTTATATTTCATATGCTAGCAAATAATATAAACGTTATTTTCTGTTTTTTTAACAATTTATTTAAGAAATCTGATACATTTTGCGTACTAGCAAATAATAAAAAAATTGCAAGCTAAAAATACATATTTTATTTATTTCAATTACGCATTATTACTAATAATGACTTAATTAAATATTAAAAATAAAAATTTAATTAATAATAATTTGTAAAAATATTAACTAATGTCTTTAGAAATTAAAAAAAAAATGTTTTTATTTATTTTATTTACATCTGCTTATTTCATTGATTTTTATTTATTTATTCATTTTTTTTTTTTTTTTTTAGTTTTTAAAAATATTATGTAAATAAAAATAATAACTTATTTAAATATTATTTATAAAATTTATTATGGCAATTATTATTTAAAAGAAATTTATTTTTATCAATTTATTTTTAGAAATCTGATACATTTTGTGTACTAGCAAATAATTAAAAAATATCTTTAAATATGGTTATTTTAAATATGTATTTTAAAATATATCAGAAAAATACATTGAGAATTAACATATTAAATATATTGCAAAACAGTACTTAAAAACTAATAGCTAGAAAATAAATAATGTAATTAATCTCATATTTAGGAAATAAATACGTAAAACAGCATACAATAAGAGAATTCAAAGTATTTAAAGCATGATATAAAATAAATAATTATGCATTTTTATCTTTTAAAAGTATTCTAAAATTAAAGCAATTTATCTTCCAACAAAGTAAAAATGTAATAAATAAGTTCTTTTTCGATTATGACGTAAAATAATCGAAATTTCTTCTCAACGTAATGATAAGCAGTGGAGCAACCTAAAATGGAGAATTTCGTCAAAAAGCCGGCGCGCCAATGTCCAGTCTCTCTCTATATAGGGTCCCTAAATGCAACCTTCTGCCTTGAACGAGGCTAAAGCTATTCCTCCCGAATATTTAATCTTGCTATGATGTATTATGAATTTTTGTAAATGTTGTTTGTGCTTGTATGTTTGACACTGAGGAGGGCTAGTGTTCTAGCCGAAACGTCTGTCTTGTGTTTTAATGTTTTTAATTAAAATGTATTTTTAAAGTTTTAAATTTTTGCATTTTTTATCTCATTTTAAAAGTTACATTGGTACTAATTGAATTCATAATCAATCTTAAACATCATTAGAAAGTGTTAAAAATGCAAAAAAGAAAGCTTAGCCCTTACATTCTGATTGCATCCCGTAATGTATCTGAATATTTTAGTCTAGCCTTGTAAATCTAAAGATTAACAAAATCATTTTGTATATAAAATATTATTTTGGTATATTAGCAATAAATGTCAATTTCTTTATGATTTATACAATAGAAAGTTCTTGAAATGTAATTTATAAAAATGTCTGCCCTAAACTGTAAGTCTTCTTCTTTTTTTTTTTTTTTTTTTTTTTTTTTTTGTGTGTGTGTGTGTGTGTGTACACAAACCAATTGCACAGGTACACAAACCTGTCCTGTACACAAACCAATTGCACAGGACCTATTAATACCATTTAAAATAGGGAACATTCCATAGTGAATTCAATAACAGACATATATTTTTTTTAAATTCTGAAATTATTTTCGGACGCTGGGGGCGGGCAGGCGTACAGATAGATAAATGGACAGTCGGACAGATAAATACACAAAAAGAAATAATATTGACACTTAAATAATGTTAAAAAGTGTTAAATCGCTTAATGTAAACGAAAATGCAATCCCGGCAAATTTCCAGTAAACACCTTCAATATATATTTTGTGTGGCCCTGTAAATCTATTGCTAATCATACTACTTTCTGTAGAAAGCATTGTTTTGTGCATATGAATAACTTATTTCAATTTTATTGAGGTTTGTTCAAAGTAAAGTTATTAAAATTTGGTTTATAGAAATACCTCTCATAGAAGGAATCTTTGGAATACTTTCGGGTGTCCCTGTACTCAAACCAGTGATGGTATTTACTCCATTTGTATAGTAAATATCCAATAGCGAACTTGAATAATATATTTTAATCATATTGAAATTTATGTAAAATAGAGGAATTAAAATATGATTCATAAAAATACTTCTCATAGAACACAATGCTTTGGAATAATTTTGAATGTCCCTGTACACGAGTCAGTAAAGGTATTCACCTCATTTTCAGTAGGGAACATCCGATAGTTAACTTGAATATCATATATGAGTTTCAAGAAATTGCACAAATATTTACGAGAGTTAGAGCTCGGATAGAATGACAGACAGACAGTCAAACCGATGTCTTTAACACTTTTCAATGAAATTGAAAAGTGTTAAAATCATTTAGGAAGAGATAAAAGCAATTAATATGAACGAAGATGCATTTTCGGCAATTTCTTATAATATCAATTAATGTAACTGAACATTTTTGTGTGGACTTGTAAATCTAATGCTAACCACACTGGAAAATCCGAATTAAACCAAATGACAATATTTACCAAACGATTAGAAATGAAAAAGACAAAATAGATCCCCTAGAAACCTCCGGAATTTATCGTATTCCATTCTCCAAAACAAACAATGATACTGGTTACTACATAGACATGACTAAACGCAAAATCAAATACGTATTAAAGAACATTCTGCAGATATCAAATTTGGGAAAATAACCACCGCACTCACCAAAGTAAACGCTACCGAACCCATCAATATAAATTTTAACGAAACTCGCAAACCAGCCGAATACAACGACACAAAATACGCCGCAAATCGCGAAACGGTCGAAATTTTATTTAATCCTCTTACCTGTAATGGCAACGACACAGCGCAGGAAATCAACCGTAAGTGGTGTAGAATAATGAAGACTGCAAAAGATCAAGTCAACACAACTAAGCAAGCCACCACCGTGCTGCCTCTGACGATGGGAGGGGCCCCTGTCCACAAGTACTAAGGCATACCTCAAGAAGTATGTAAGGTTTCTTTACTTAATTGAGTTATAATTTTGCTTCTTGTTTCACGAATATTTAATATATTTTAATTTTATTAAGTTTTGTGCAAAATAAATTGCCTAAAATTTGTTTTATAGAAATACATCTCAATGAACGCAATGTTTCGAATACTTTCGGATGTCCCTGTATATAAACCACTGATGATATTGGCTCCATTTTCAATGGGGAACATCCGATAGTGAACTTGAATAACATATTTCAATTTCATTAAGATTTGTGTAACGTAAGGGTACTAAAATATGTTTATAGAAATACATCTCGTATAGCACGATGCCTTGAAATACTTTTGGATCTCCCTGTACACATGCCAATGGAGGTGTTCACTCCATTTTCAATAGGGAACATCCGATAGTGAACTTGGATATATATCATATATCAGTTTCAATAAATTCCATGAAAATTTACGGCAGTTAGAGCGCGGATAGAATGACAGACAGACAGACGGGCAGAAAAAAAGAAGTCATTTACACTTTTCAATCTTATTGGAAAGTGTTGAAAGTGGTAAAAACGATTAATATAAACGAAAATGCATTTCCAGCAAACTTCTAATAATATCCTTTAATGAAGCTGAATATTTTTGCGTGGCCCTGTAAACATAATGCTAATCCCCAGCAGCACATCTTCTCCGAAAAGCATCCCCAGGATGTCCTGTGGATAAAAGGGAAGTCCTAATGATCTCCTCAGAATGTTCTGTGGACAAGTGTGCTACTAGGGATCATTCTGTATTTTATGGAAAGCATTCTTTTGTGCATATGACTAACATATTTTAATTTTATTTTAGATTTATGCAATGTAAAGTTCTTAAAATTTGGTTTATAGAAATACCTCTCGTAGAACGCAATGCTTTGGAATATTTTCGGGTGTCCCTGTACACAAACCAGTGAAGGTATTCACCCCATTTTCAATAGGGAACATCTGATAGTGAACTGGAATAACATATATCAGTTTTAAGAAATTTTATAAATATTTACGGGAGTCAGACGAACAGACAGATAAACAAACTAAAGACGTCAACACTTTTCAACTTTGTTGGAAAGTGTTAAAAAAAAAATAACTGATAGAACAATTGTAAATGCTGCTATTGGAAATGTTTTTGTTAATATGACTATTGTACGGGTTAGTATAATTTTCAGGTTCACACCCTTTAAATAATTTTTTATATGTAAGAAATAAAAATTCGTGCATTTGAATACATTTAAATTCATGTGTTAAACACACCATAATTAGATATGTTACTATATTGAGTACATTTATTTATAAACATTTTTTTTATTAACTGCCACGTTGGATATATCTTGTGAGTGTTATAAAAATCTGTTTAAAAATAACTTATTACAATATATATATATATATACATTTTTTGTTTACTGTACATTTAATTTCGTATTTAACATATTTATTGTCTTTATTATAAAATTGATTTTATTATAATATTAATATATACTGTCTTTACTGTCTATTTTAATGTAGCTCAGCTTTTTAAGCACTGCTGGGTCGTACTCTCCGACCTATTTTAAGGAAACGTTTAGAGACGAAAAAGTATCCTTGATTCTTCCACCAGTATATTTATATGTTATTGTTCAGAATCCTAATGGCTAACTCTTAATTCAGAACTCCCATATCTCTTAAATTTGACAATAGATGGCAGCACTATTAAATTTTAGAGGACTTTTAGAATATAAACATTGATTAAATTCATCATTTTTATTGATTTTTTAGGTGTTTTAAACGCTAAATTCATTATTATTATTATTATTATATTTATTTTATTCATGTTTTCAATTAGTTGTTAGTTATACTTTAAATAATTTCTTTTTTTCAAGTTGGCGTGAGCCTGTATTTGCTGCTGATGTGATTCTTGTTTATGTTCACTTTCGGTGGTGATTCTGGAGGTAAGCTGGAAAGGTCATTCCAACGTGTCAATTGAAATAAAATCAACAAATCACGTTTCTATTTTCAAGGGAGTTGCTAACTATCTTAATCAACTATTTCAAATCATTCGTTCTGAAGATGTTCAATATTTTGCTACCAGCAACTTAATCAATTGGCATTTTATCCCACCATATCCCCCCCCCTCATTTCGGCGGGCTGTGGGAATCTGCTGTTCATATATTTTCGCCTTTTTGCTGCCACTAATTTCATACAGAAAGCTTTATGGTATTTTCATAGTAATCTATCATGATCAAACAAGATATAAATTATTGTATAAAAATAAGGATAGCAATAAAGACAAAATTTTCTTATCCCTGAGAGTGTCCTGGAAGAAAGGCGGGTATTACGACCACTGTCATTCGCCTTTTCGTTAAGAGGAGTAGCAGCGTTTATTTTTAGCTCCGATATTATTTCGCACTACTTTATTATGTTGTTCGTCAATACATATCTAAGATAAAATAAAATTGCTCTTAAAAAAAAAGTAGCAAGAAATAAAGGCGGGGCATAAAATACTCCGGAATAAATTAAAATTTTGACAACTCTGCTATATTTTTTACATGCGTTTTAATTTATTATCATAAGTATTTATAAAAAGAGATTTTTCTTAAAGATTTTAATGCTATATTATTATTTACAAAGTTATTGCTCTGGAATACTAGAGGTAATATAATAAAATGTATTTAAAAATATAGGAACACTCATCATTGCCAAATGTTCAATATTACTCTTAAACGTTTCTTTCTTTTTTTTAATCAGGTTTCACACTATTATTTTTTGAGTGAAATATTTTATATTAATTTTTCACGATTAAATAAAGTTAAATTTATTGCAGAAAAATTCTGGTATGAAATTTCTTACCGAAATGTAAACTTTCGTGACTATGTGTACGATGATTATCGTAAGATTCGCAGCGAACACTGTGATCCTTGCGTTCATTCAAATAAGTAAATAAAGTTTCGTGACACTGTGTTCTCTAACATGTGTTCTGAAGTCGTGCGTTAAAAATTCGTGCATTTTTTTTCTTTTTCTTTTTCCATTTACCCAACAAATCGGCAAAACTATACATGCCAAAGTATTATTTGTATGAGATTGCATTTTTAGATGGTTATCTTTGAGAAAAATATTTTTATTTTGGCACTTGGTTAAAGGAATTAATAGATATGAAATGTCAATACATACATTTTATAAAAAATGCATGAATGAAAGAAGAAAAAAAAAAAAAAAAAAGATTCCCATACAACATATTTACTTTCTAATAAATTATCATCATAGAGGAATATTTTCTTATTTTTTCTTCTATTCATAAAACTAAGTAGCATCATGAACTACCTTGTTCAAGAAAAAATAATCTGGTGTGTCACTCACACGACTTTCTCTTACCCTGAAATTTAATACTATAAATACAGGTTGGAGATTAAGAGGTAAGATAACGATGTTATGTAAACCTATTTTAAACAATTCAAATTAGGATTCGGAAGAGTTTTATATGATAATTAGTTCTGTGTGAGGGGGGGCTACCGCCCCCCTCAACCCCCCGTTTCATCAATGGATCTAGATTTATATAAAATTTAATTCGGTTATTAAAAAATAATTCTGTTTTTAAAAAATAATTTATTAAAATTATTATTTAAAAAATTATCTTTTATGATAATGCATACGATTTCCATATTAGAGAAGTAGTATAACACTAATTATCCAAAAAAAAGTCCATTTTATTCTCAATAAAAAAAAAAAAAAAAAAAAAAAATGCGATTTTTTTTTTTTTTTTTTCTAAGTTTTTTTTTTCGTTAAAAGTGAAAAAAATCGATAACTTTGCTTTAAATTATCGCAGATCGATGGTTCAACTATTCGTTTTTAAGGTATTGACGAGCTCTTTTAAATGATACCCATAATGAAAATATACTCCCCTCGAGGGGGGACTTCCCCCCCAGGGGGGGAGGCGAGGCTCCTACATACACAAAATTTTTTTCTCAGTTAACTATCTCTTTTACAAAAAATATATATTCGTTTCATTTGGTTTAGCGCAGTCTATAGACGTTAAACTCTACTTACCTGCAATTTCCCTCATAGACGTAATGTATTAGAATTCTCTTGATTGTCCTTGTACACGAACTATTTGCTTGATCTTAACGAAAAGCTTACTGTAGCATCCGTATATGATACACATTTAGAATACCAAGTTTGAACTTTCTGCCATAATTTGTTTTTGAGATATGCTGATAACAGACAGACACACAGACACACACACAGACCATTTGCTAAAAACATGATTTTCGTATTCAGGGGACCTCAAAACGTGTAAATATAACAAAATATCGCGTTCGAAAATTTGAGCCAAAAACAATACTTTCTCTACCTTATGGGTAAGAGAAAGTAAAAAGGAAAAAAAGAAAGTTCTAATAATTTATTTTTTCTTGGCGGATAATTCATTCGCTCTAGTCTTAGTATCTTGTTCTGCACGTACTTCTCCCAAAAAATGAGAGAAGGAAATACTTAAAGAAAGACTTGTATTAATAAAAGTCTCAAGAGAAACATATATCTTAGCGCTAAAGTATAAAATAGAGATAATAAAGGAAAAACTCAGAGTTAGAATAAGTGTTTAATTACCAACCGGATTATGAATATGAACCTTTCTGAATTAAAAGAGATTTTGTAAAAAAAAAAAAAAAAAAAAAATGTAAACAGATTTGTCGAATTCATGTAAAAAAGTTCAAAATTGTAGTGCGGGTATTTAAAAAATTATTTTAGACTGCTATTGATATCGAAAAAAATAAAGCTAGTTATAATGTCTTTTTTTTCCTGGCCTGACCATTGTCCGAGAATTTCTGCTAAAAAAATTGGAAGATGGACGATGTCAAGTTCGATCCCAGGTCATGCTTGTATTACTACCGTTTGACGTTTTTCGTGGTTTTCTATGAAAATTGCGTAATTGCATACTAGAATACCTTTTGTTTGACCGCGACGGAGGGAATCCCACCAATGCTTAGGACTTCAGTTCTTTAAAACGGTCTTAACACGCACAACAACAACCTCAAAACAGAAATTTTGCATGGGCGATATAAGACTGAAATGTTATGTTAAATAACCGAGAAAATGCATCAAATAAAGACGAAATAAGATTTAAAAGAATTAGAAAACATCAATTTAAATTTGCGCCATTACATTCACGTTATTTTCCTATCTATAATTCGCAGGCCACAGAAAGCAGTTTAACAAAAATTTTTATTTTGTTAGAATGGCATATTTGTACAAGGTTTTGCTCCACATAAATATACCTTTTTATGTTAATTAAAATTTACAGTGTGAAACAGATTTTTGTAATCCCTGGACAATACGTATATTTGTCAACATTTTAATTTATTCAAGAGCATTTTTATCCCCGCCTTTAATCCGCACTACTTTGTTTATATAATATTTTTCTGTAATATATAACTACGGTAAAATATAAAAAAAATTACTCTTAAGAAAAAAGTGGTATGAAATACAGGCGGGGCTAAAAAGGCTCCGGATTAAACTAAAGAGTTGGCTTCTCTGAATACGCATACGCAGTGATATACAGAATTCATTATTTCAATTAAAAAAAAAAGAAAGAAAGAAAGAAAAAGAAAAAAAGAAAAAAGAAGTTACTTTATAGAATAAAATGATTCTCCAGAAAAACGATATGCCTGAAATAATCTATTAAATATTAAATAATCTTTTTCTTCCAAAGGAACTGCGTCTTATTATGAAAATTAGCATAAGCAAATTTTATCTGTTAGATTTTTCAAACGCAAAGGATTACAAAATAACTGTTCCTATTTCGAAACACGTTTCAAGTAATTTAATGAATAGTACTAAATATATATATATATATATATAAAAAAAAAGAGGAAAAAAGAAATCGCTTCATTGTTTTAAAAATGAGTTACAATACTTAATTAGCTTTAAAAATAGCCATAATGATTATTGCACCAATTCCTGTAATATAACTATCAAGAAAATGTTCGAGCATGTTTAATCATTAAATTGTTACATTGCTATGATTATACGTTGTGAACGTTTAGATAACTAGTGGATCTGCAGATCAGGAGCCTCAACGTCCTATTTGCATAAGACATTATTCAATAGGTCATTTTTATTTATTCCTTATTATATAATAGTATATATTGATTTGATCGACTTGTTACCAGAATCAGATACATTCCTGAGGGGGGCTGCCGCCCCCCTCAACCCCCCGCTGTATCTCTCTTTGTATACCTATTTGTATACCATATAATGTGTTACGGAATTGTAAATAATTGTATTTATTTTTGTATAAATTCTTTCAAAGAGGTTTAGTAAGTTAATAAAATGCTAATTTTGTGCATTTCTAGTCGTTTTAGCGTTAAAATAGCCTAATTTTCCCTTAATGCATTAAAAAGCTCCAATGAGGGAAGAAATGGATTTGGCGCAAAATTTGGCGACTGATTCCCTCCTTGGCGATTTTTTTGGCGACCTTGGCGAGAAAATCCTCATTAGGGAAAAACCAAATATGGAAGCTCTAATCTCATTGGCTGATGAGATACGAGAATTTTCCAGAATTGTCTGTGTTTGATAGAAAAGTATAAAAGGAGCATTTTTTTCGGCGGTGTCTCTGATCTGTGTCAGTTTCGTCAAATGCTCGCTTTGCTTTTAGCCTCTTTGGATGAGACTTGCTTTATGTGTTATTGCTAAACAGTTTGCACTGTTGTTTTCCTGTTAACGGCTGTTGTTTAAGCTGTCTTTACTGGTTGAATTGAAGCTGATACTTGGTTTATAAACCTGTATTTTTTCTGGAAGTTTCTGTGAATAAATCACTGAATTATTGCAAGTTTCGCCTTTCATTCTCGGACAACTTACGAAACCCCAAGTACGCAACAATATGTATTCTTAATAAACGACGGTCTTGTATTATTTCTGCAATTCATAAATACCAAATTTCATAACTATCAAATTTCAAAAAAAAAAAAAAAAAAAAAATGCATAGCATATTGGAAATATTTTGCGTAACCTTTAAACTAATTTTCAATTCTATGTCCACAATTTTCAACAGGAAAACATGGTTTTAAAATTCTAATAAAATTTCATTATATTTGGTGGGGTGTAACCATGTTAAAAGAAACTTTTAAGAAATATCGATTATAGACCGTAATAGTACGAAATTACTTTATGTATCCCAGAAAATAAACCACAGTCATTAGAAACGCCAATAATAAGAATAAACCTAATTAATTATAACTCATTAATTTTTCAAACTAATTTGACATCATTTGGATGATTACAGTACATACTCGGAATTATTTTGTGTGGTCCCATAAATTATTTAGTCTATACATAACCTTTTTTAAGAGTAAACATGATTTTAAGCATCTTTATAATGTATGTTAACTTTATTAAGTTCAATTCAGCATAAACGCATTAAAGTGCACGCTTAAATTAAAAATTTGTCCATAGGCTCTAATGTTACGAAATTCTTTCGTGTGTCTTTGTAAACGAACCATAAACCTTGTATACACCAGTAAAAACTATTCAGCTTATTTTGCGTTTAAAATTAATAATTGTTCCAAATTTAACATCGTTTGGATGACTACGTGACATTGTCAGAACACTTTTGTAAGATTCTGTACATTAATTAGAAAGCTTAAGAGCACAAATTTTCTTCAAACAACATAAGTTTAAGTATCTTACTCACGTACGCTAGTTTCATTTTCTTCATTGCAAAGTAATGATATTAAAATGCGTTTTAACGAAATTCACCCCATACGCCGTAATGTTAAGAATTTTGACGCGTCCCTGTACACAGTTTATAAAAAAATATAGCAAAAAAAATTATACAGCTACTTATATGCAAAGCTGGAATGTGTGCGCCAATTTGCAAGTCAATCGAAGGATTTTTGCGGCCGCTATTGCGGTACATACAAATTCTTCCCATAGGCCGTAAAGATAAGAAAAACTTTGGCGTGTCCCTGTACACAAACGACAAATGGAAGTCACACCTAACACTATACAGCTAATTCCGTTTGGCTCATGAACACGTGTACTAAATTGCAAGTCAATAGCGTTATTTTGGGGGCCGCTATCGCGGTACATGCAAATTCTTCCCATAGGCCGTAATGATAAAAAAAACTTTGGCGTGTACCTGTACACGAATTACAAATGGCATGCACACCGAAAAATATACAGCTAATTTCGTGGGGATCATGGACATGTGTACAAAATTTCAAGTCGAAAGCGTGAATTTTGCGGCCGCTATCGCACGACAGACAGTCAGACAGACGGACAGACAGAACCCAAAATCCTTTTGTGTCTCAACAGAGGGCATCCATTGACGTTTCGGCAAAAATTGGAAGTCAATAGCTTGATTTTTGCGGTAGCTATCGCGAATTTACAGATTCTTCCCATAGGCCGTAATGATAGAAAATCTTTGGTGTGTCCCTGTACACGAACTACAAATGGAATACACACCTAAACATATACAGCTGATTCCGTTGGGCTCATGGACATGTGTACCAAATTGCATGGCAATAGCGTGATTTTTGTGGCCCCTATCGCGGTACATACAAATTCTTCCCATAGGCTGTAATGATAAGAAAAACTTTGTCGTGTCCCTGTACACGAATTACAAATGGAATACACACCTAAAACTATACAGCTGATTTCGTGGGGCACATGAACACATGTACCAAATTGCAAGTCAATTGCGTGATTTTTGTGGCCGCTATCGCGATACATACAAATTTCTCCCATAGGCTGTAATGATAAGAAAAACTTTGGCGTGTCCCTGTATACGAACTACAAATGAAATACATACTTAAAACTATACAGCTGATTTCGTGGGGCTCATGAACATGTATACCAAATTTCAAGTCAATAGCGCTATTTTTGCGGCTGCTATCGCGCGACAGACAGACAGACACACAGACACAGCCCAAAACCGTTTTGAGTCTCAACAGAGGGCCTCCACTGACGTTTCGGCAATTAATTTATTATTATCTAAAATTTTGTCTGAAATTTTTACTGAATTGTCGACTAAGTACTTAGTACACTTTCATAATTGTTTCATCAGTTTCTGTGAATAAAGTAGAACCGTGGTTGTAAAAAAAAAAAAAAAAAAAAAAAGAAAGAAAGAAAGAAAATGAATGTCAATGCCGCTATTAGTAACTTTTTTTCTCTACTTTTAAAAAATTAATTTTCTTACACGGGAAAATTAAAATATGATCCGTGGTTGTAGGTAGGTAGGTAGTTAGGTAGGTTGGGTTTGACGTCGTACCATTACTGCGCTATGAATAATTATTGATGAGGGTCTGTGTCGCACCCCTAGGGATGTTCCGGAGACATGCCACCCCATTTTTTATCCTACATGGAGGGGATCCTCCACTCCCCGCTTACGTGATACCCAAAGGTATCATTTTGATGGGAACATGGAGGACATTGCGACCACGGCAGATTTTTCGTTCACCAGCCACCATAAGTGTACACGGTGGTCTTTGGCCATCTCGAGTACCAAACCCGCAATCTTCCAATTACGAGCTCGGCGCTCTACCAACTGGGGTGCTACGGTCCGGATCTCTGGTTGTAAAAAAATAAAATAAAAAGGGTCACATACTAAAGCTGTAATGCAAAACGGTCTAGATATTATGATATTATTTCCATTCAAAAAAAAAAAAAAAAAAAAAAACTGATTTTTACCGTACTTTTCAAAAAAAAAAAAAAAAAATATGTGCTGTTTAATATTATATATTTCAATTTGACATCGAATATTTGGATTTTTATAATATTTTTTTGATTTTGTCTTGTGTTGGGCACTATTAATATTCCTATTCAGTGAAAGGAAAGCAGCGAATAGGCGGGCAGAGCTTCCATGTGTTAATAAATAAAGTGAGTCGGGAGGGGAGTCGAAGCCTCCCTCGCGGGTTGGTGAGCGCAGCGAGCAGGAAGCAGATCCCCCTAGTTCTACTAAAATTTTCCGGTTACCAAAAAGCGTAAAAGTTGATAGCTATGATATAAACTCTGCAATGAAAATAAAATCATTTAATCTGTTTTACACAATAAACGCTTAAAATATTATATTTAATTTACGATCATTCCCAAAATATTTGAAAGCTAACATAATAAAATATAGATTTTGCTTTAAGAAAATTAAAAGTCAAATAAAACAAAATATAGTAAACTCCCGTGTAACGCGCTCCCGCAAAACGCGAATTCGTATAACGCGAAGAAAAAACTGTGACTATTATTCATACAACGCGATAAAGAGTCTCGTATAACGCGTAAGATAAATGAAACATTTTTTCACACTGTAAAAAAAATTCTGGTAGTCATCGTTAATTTAAAATATTTTTAGTTAAAAATATATAAAACAGAAATTGACTATTTTTATTCTATATTTATACCCAAGTAGCACGGGAACGTTCTGTGAACGTCTAATAACGGTTACAGTCGTTCAAACACCGTGTTTCGTGTCAAGAGAACGTTCGATTAGACGTTCAAAAATAGTATTACTTAGAACGTTCTGAAAAGGTTTGCTTTGTACCATCTATAAAACGTTCAAGTCTAGTTCTATGAAAAACGTTCAAGTGTATCACCGTCGTAGCACGTTCTGTCACAGTGTAATTATAACAAATAAGAGAAAATGTCTTTTATTATTATTATTATTATTATTTTTTTTTTTTTTTCAGTTTTTTTTCCTTATTTTCAGTTTCAAATTTTGTTGACATGTAGAATAATCATTGAAATGTAATAGAGATGCGGTGAGAAAAAATTACAAATTTTTAAACTTTAATTATATGTTATTATAATCATTATAATTATAATTTTATTTAAGTTTTATGTTGTTGAATTCTGTCAAACACATTACTCCAGATTACTTTTGCAGATATTCATTATTATTTGCTTCTTAAATTGTTAATAAATTAAGTTACGAAAAATTAATTTATTTTATTTATTTATTATTATTATTATTATTATTAATATTATTTTGTATATACCAAGAAAAATGTGTTGGATAATTGGTAATTTTTGATCTCCGGTTTTCCATGGGTTTATACACTCTTGAGATGTCCGGAACACAATTCTATCATTCTTTCAAAATGCCAGTCTGTCTGTTTTTTTTTTTTTGTGTGTGTGTGTGTGTGTTATCAAAGTTTTGTGGACTCTGTATCTCACAAACCAATGGACGGAATTTAACCAAACTTGATGTTTAGTTAGACTTAAAACTAATTTGCTAAATATCAGGAATATTTTATTAGATATTGACCTAAATATCAGCTTTGGTGCTCATTTGCCTCTGGAATGTATCACCAGATAGCGTTCGCTTCTATTCTGTAAATTCTCCCTTTTGTGGGGAGATTATATCTCAGCTTCTACAGTGCACAAATGCACCAAACTTAATATGTGAAACAGATATTATGTAACACAACGCTGATTTAATTCGGGTGCATATATTGACCAACAGGTGGCGCTGCTCTCCTGCAATTTAATCCCGTTAACGTAATGGCAATAATTCAGTTTTTGTGATATAAATAATTATAAATACACTGAACTTGGTATGTAAAATTAATATTATATAAAACTTTGAAGAATAATTTTGCTTGCATATCGGACAATTGGAGGCACTGGTATGCTGCAATTTAATTTTATTCAAGGGAACGGAACGCAATAGCTCATTTTCTATGATTTATAAATGCTCTAAATTTGGTACGTGAAATAGATATTACGTAAATTTTACTGATTCACTTCGAGTACATATCAAATGACAGGTGGCACTGTTACGTTTCAACTTACGGGAAGCCCGTACCTCACCTTCTATAATACGAATACTTATCAAACCTTGTATGTGAGACATATATATAATGACAAAATGTGCTGCTTCAGTTTCCGTATATATCCACCGACGGATGGTGCTGCTATATTGCTTTCTGCGATTTTTCAGATATCTGTATTTCAGCATTTTTTGGTGAAAAATGTACAAAATTTCATATATAAAAATGTTAATTATAAAAACCTGTGTTGATATAAATTTTTATGATTAAATTAATAAATTATAAAATTTTATGGTTGCTGTATCTCACGAACTAATGAACATAATTTATTCAAACTTGGTTTACTTGGACTATGACCTAAACTGGTGGCGATTATATTTGTTAATAAATCGTTCAATAGGTGGCGCTGTCATACCATTCTTTTCAGAATTTTTAATAGGTCACAATAGGTCAAAATTTCGTATAAATGTACATGAGTGAGCATTGTTTTTAACTTTTCCCTGGAAAATTAAATATGTATGTATATATATATATTTATTTATTTATTTATTTATATTAGTAATATTTAATTAAAAAAAAGTATGGACAATTTGTATAGATCATCGCTTTCGTTATTGTATTAAAATTTTCAATATTCTTGCCAAAAAAGTTGTCTATACTTTTAAAGCGAAAGGATGAACTCTAAATCTGTGATAATTTAAAACAAAGTTATCGACTTTTCACATTTTTCATTATGTACAGTCGGTAACCAAAGTGTCCGAACACTAACAAAAATTCCTATGTAAAAAAAGTACACTTCATACGGTTTTGTTAAACAAATCCTTATCGAATCATGTTCTTACACTGACTAAGAATAGGATTCGACAAGGATTTATTTAATAAAGCAGTACGAAGTGTACTTTTTTTACATAGGAATTTTTGCTAGTGTTCGGACACTTTTGTTACCGACTGTAAAATACATTTCTTAAGATACATATTTTGTATACTATAAAATTGATCTTTTTGGATATTTAGTGTTATATTTGTTTGAGATGAAAATCGTATACATTTACCATGGAAAATAATTTTGATGGATTATTTTAGCAAATAATATTTATGAAAATATTATTTGCTAATATTTATGAAAATATTATTGCCTGCGCAGGAAAATATAGAAGAAATTTTTAGGATGGCCTCAGTATAATAACTTTTAAAAAGGTTAATATTCGAACAGTATGAAAAATCGTTATTAGAAACGGGTGTTATTGAATAAATTGCTTGATCGACAGAAATTTTCACCACGTGTAAAATGCCATCTGCTCTGTTGCTGCACAGGAAGTTTGTATTTCTTGGCGTGGCCCGTTCCAAAGTTCACAGATTTTGACTACTACTTGCTTACTCATTATATTTTTATTTACATTCAGATTTGAATCTAACTTTCGGATACTTCGGATACTAACTTCAAGAAACAGATAAGTTCGTTCACTTACTTTTCCTTTTTTAAAATTTTACATACGTGTGCATTGATATTTTACAAAATTTAGTTTATTAAAATTTATCAAAAAAACATATAATATTTTTAAATTAAATTTGAAAATTTTAAATTTTTTACATCTTTCACGCTAACTCTTAAATGTATTTCGTTCGATATTACATTATTATTACAGTTATAGTATAGGATTTCCATGATGCCTTTTAAATTTTTGTCGCGATGTTGGTGATGACTTTTTATTTATTTTGGTATAATATTTTGTAAATAATAATAATAATAATAATAATTCTTATTTTGATTATATTTTTATGTTTATGATTTTTAGTCAATTTACGACAATTATTCATATTCTGCATAATCTTTAAAGTATTTCTATGTTTAAAATGACGCTTATAACGATTGAATAAGCAATTTTTAAAAAAAACAGATTTCCATAAAATAATGTAAGCAGACAAATGTCTTAATTTTTTCTTATTAGTTCATTGAGTTGAGTCCGCATGCTTAAATATTGTTCATTTTTAAATATTATTTTTTATCCTCGCGTATTTCAAGAATTACACTACTATATCGTTTCGGCAAAAATTAATTGCAACTGATCCACGTTAAAGAAATATATAGATAGATTTTATCATGTATGTTTACATTTTACAATACACTGTAGAAATGTAAAAGCAGGGACAAGTATGAAAAAAGAAATAGTTACTAAGGTGAATCTTAATATTGCTAAATGTTTTAAATTTTGAAGTTTATTTATTTTATTTTTATTTATTTATTTGTTTACAGAATAAACTTTTAATTATTTATTTATTTATTCTCCAAAATGTTTCACCACATTTTATACTGTTACATTTCACTGCATGTGTATGTAAAATTTATAAACTCAAATTTAAATAAATTTCGCATACGCATGATTTGAAATATGAAAATATTAAGTAAATGTCACGTAATCTATTTAAATAAAAAAACAAAATAATAATAATAATTTTTATTTTTCATATTTTTAAACGTATTTAAAATACACCGCTGTTCAAAATTAAAGGAACGAACCTGCATTCCCATTTTCTTCTTTTATGCATAACTTTTAAACAAATAAACACATGGACATAAAGTTTGGATGTCATGTTCGTTATCATATCATTAATCGAATTTTTCGAATTTTACATAACTTTAGAATAAGTAATAATTTTAAACTAATAATTAATAATTTTTCTCAAAAGTAAGCTTTGGAAAAATTGAAAAATTTCAACAATTTTAGCCAAGAAAACTTAATAAAAAATTGTGTTAATGATGCATTATAAACAAGTGAAGACGCACACGCCTCAAATGATAAACAAAATCTTAGTTTTACTTTCTGTGTTCACTTTTCTTTTACTTTAATAACGGAATTTTTGAAAAAAAAAAATTAAATAAATAAATAAATAATAATAATTACTAATTTGTATAAACTGTGATCATCACCAGAATAATAAAAACATCGATAAATAATTTAATAATGAACGCCTTATCCGATTTTCATGTTCCTATGTAAAATGTTTAAAAAAATATTCACACGCGAAAAAATGAAGAAAAAAGAAGAAACAAAAACGTGACTACATGAAGAAATATACGGTTTTAATCTAACGCATGCATGCGCGTATATCTTTAACCTATCTGTAATGCATCTTCATGACCATTTTTAATTAAGTTTTCTTTTCCAAAATTGCTGAAATTTTTCATTTTTTCAATGTTTACTTTTGAGAAAAATTTACTGATATTTAGTTTAAAAATTATTACTTATGCTAAAGTTATATAAAATTCGATTTATGGTATTTTAAAAAACATACTATCCAAATTTTACACTTCTGTGTTTATTTGTTTGAATTATGTGGGAAAAAAAGAAAACGAGAAAACAGTTTATTGTTAAAATTTTCTACACTTGTGTACTTCTTTTAACTAATTTTTATTTTTTGCTTTCCATTGATTGTGCATTATTATAGTTTAAAAATAGAATATGTATCATATCTGGGCATTAATTTGAGATTTCATTGATAATTTAAAATTTAATAAAATACTTTTGTGTTCGAATGCTAAAAGTTTGCAGTAAGTTTCAAAATTTAGACATAAATATTTTTAAATTTTTTTGCTTAAGGGCCCTCTTCACTCACCGCCGCTGGAAGCCGAAGCTAATGTTATTCAATGGGAAATTTTTCTTTACAAATAACTTATTAAGTAATAACATATTTTTAAATTCTGTTTTCACATTATGAAAATTCACAGCTGTTAAATTGACGGACCTTTTTTAAAAATGTATTTTTTTAATTTTTAATATTTTATTTTGAAATTGCAAAATGAAAAAAATTCACATACTGAAAATTCGCATTTTGCAGCTTCAAAATAAAATAGAGAAAATTTAAAAAAATAATTTTTTAAAAAAGGTCCGTCAATTTAAAAGCTGGAAATTTTCAGAATGTGAAAACAGAATTTAAAAATATGTATTAGTTAATAAGTTTTTTGTAAAGAAAATTTCCCCATGGAATAACATTGGCTCGGGCTACCGGCGACGGTAAGTGAAGAGGGCCGTTAACTTATTAAAATTAATATCCAAATATGGTTATATTCTATAGTTAAATTATAATGATGCAAAATCTATGGGGGGGGGGGGATAATAATTAGTTAGCAGGGGGCATATTATCTTAAAATTTTTCATATTATTCTAGAACTTGAATTTATTTATTTATTTGTTTTTGAATTCAAATATTTATCTAGAATATTCAAAATACTTGATCTTTTGTTATACCATACTTCAATGCATGTATGTAAGATTTTAGAATACTAATACAATTATTTATGAAAAATCTCATAATGGTCTACACAAAAAGGAAAAAAGAAAAGCAAAGATAAATAAGAAAATGAAGAAAAAAAAAGAAAAAAAAAAGAAGTAAATAAAATAAAAAATGCAAAACACACTATAAAATTGAACACACTATAAAATTCAAGAACTCGAAGCAATTGTTCCGGGTCGAGAAAAGACACAACCCTTCATCAACCGAACAAAGTAGGCACGAGTACTGCAAAAAATCTGCAACGTAGCTCTTATATTTGCAGCACTCGTGCCTATTATGTTCGTCTGACGAAGGGTCGTGTCTTCTTTCGACCCGGAACAACTGTAGCGAGTTCTTCCATTTTATTATACATGAAACAAATTTTTAGCACGTTCAAAGAACGTTCAAAAATTGTTTACATAACGTTGTGAGAACGTGTGTATAGAACGTTTTCAGAACGTTTCTACACTATTTTAGAACGTTTACAGTACGTTTTCTAGAACGTTCTGAAAATGTGTATAACGTTTTGAAAACGTTCTAAAAACGTTTAGAACGTTCTGAGACCGTATATATAGAACGTTCTCTGAACGCTTCTATAACACCGATGGTGATAGCTACACGTTCATTGAACGTTCCCTGAACCGTACTATTGTACGTCTTCAAGATGGACAAATAGACGTCTATAGTACGTTCAAAGGGAACGTTCTTAGAACGTGTTTGCAGAACAATTTTTGAACGTTCAGAGAACGTTTCTGTGCTGCTTGGGTATATTCTTTACTTATTTTTTTTTCCCACAAAATAATTTTAAAATGTATATTTCTACTTAATTAATATCTTAATTAATCTACATTAATATATTCCCGCCAACGGTGAATTAAACTAATATTAGCCTTTAAAATGCATATGTATATATACGTATATATATATATATATATAATAGTTTTCAACATTTCTGTTTATTTTTTGCTGTATGATTTTCAGTAGTTTTTTTGTTGAAATTTGCAGCAGTGCATAATTTCTGATTTTTTGCTTAGTAAATCAAATGTATACACTAAATTTTCATTTATATATGAACAGTGAAGGTGACAGTTAAAAAAAAATCGATTTATATATAAAATAAATAAATAAAAAGTACGATAAGAGCACAAGTGGTAGACCCTGTAACAGTAGTAGACGTTTTTAAATTTAAACTTTGAAAACAAGCTTGCTAATTCTTGTACAGGTTCGAGAAGCATTCAGGGTTGATGTTATAATTATGTTCTATGTACAGTTAATATATTGAACTATAAATATTTCCAGTCATCAGTTTTAGAATACGATTTATTTAACTGAAAAAAATTAACTGTCTGTAATTTTGCTTTTTTTCTTGTGGTTTTCAATAAGGAAATACGCGTTATACGAGAGTCTACTGTAACAGACACAAAAAGACGTTATCTACTGCAAATCTTTTTTTTTATTTTCAAACATGTTTCGGCAGGATTATTAGTTCTCATTTATTTAGCATTTACAGCACAAATGGTTTGGATGCTCATAACACTGTTCTCAGTCTACTGTATATTTACAGAGATGTCAACTTTTACGCTTTTTAGCTACTGGTTGTTTTTGATAGAAATCTTGCATAAATTTCTGTAAAAATTTTCATTAGTTAAATAAAATAAAACTTTCTATTCATGTAAGTTGTATTAAAAAAGCGTAAATACTGGCATCTAAGAATTTATCGTAATGTGTGTTATTTGTATTTTAATTAAGCATTTAATTTAGGGCTTTAGAATTATTAATTAAAAAAGAAAGTTTTATTCTTTCACTTTTGCAGGGATGAGAGTTTTAAAATTATATTTTCTACCACTAGTTCCATGCACAAATCTTTATCGTATTTGTACAGTATTTTTCTTTTGGGTTAAATGAGATAGAAAAATAGTGGTCAGAAATAATTCGAAAAATTTTTGTTCGGGAAAAAAATAAAAATAAATAGTTGTAACAAAAATTTGCAACTGTGCATTTTATTCAGAATTTATGATTAGCATCTGATATTTTCCCTGTATGGGTAATTATTACATCGCTTGAATAATTCGTATCGCGCCAGTTTATAAGAAGTCGCGTGTAATCTATTCAAACTACAAGCAAATTTTTATATCACTTCTAATTTTATTTTCCTACTAATTTAGGATTTTATGTGATATTGAAAATTTACGCTTTTTTAACGCTGTATTTGGATTATGCACGGTTTACTATTCTGTATTAACCTGCATGATTACTAGAATTGACATTGTTTTAATGAATTAAAAAAAAAAAAAAATCCTAGTAATATTTTATGTGTTTTCATATATATTTACACAATTAAATATTGAAAACAATTATTATACCAGATAATACTAATGCAGTCTAAAATTATAAAGAGATTTAAAAAAAAAAAAAAAACATGCTGAATATTACCTCTCTTAATAAATTCAAAATTATGAAGATCTGAACAATACATAAAACTTAAACAAAGGCATGCTAATATAAAAATATTTATTATTATTATTATTATTGAAATTTGTTCAATTTATTTGTATAGCTTTCAAATGACTTAATTAGTGTAATAAGGATGTTATTTTATTCCACACTTAAAATTTTTAAACTTATTAAAACATTTATTAAACATTTTGAAATGTGTCGACGTAATACAAATTCATAAAACTTACTGGTGCTTCTAAAATAAAAAGAACGAAATGGAAACAGAAAAATCGATTAAACATTTCAGAAAATATCTACTCTTGAATAATTCAGAAGAATAAAAAACGAAATACATAACGAAATTTCTAATATCATTTTCAAACCTCAAATACTTTGAATGAATTTTGAAGAATATTGAAAATTTTCCTTATTTATATGCAAATCATAAACGGTTTCTGCGATAAATTTCTTTAGAGAATAATTAAAGCAAATCGAAGACCATGCAGCTGTTTAAATTTTATGAATATCTTCTCATTTTGTCTCTGGTATATCAGGAGATTCTTAAGAAGGAATTTAATAAAACCTATATAATACGTTTTGGGGAAATATTTTTAAATATTTTTTTAAATTATTTAAAATTGAATATATTTATCCGTATTATATATATATATATATATATATATATATATATCTCTTAAGCTTATTACATATCTTTCTATTTTGATTTAATGCATATATTTTTATTTCTTATGTTCGAAGTTGTTTGCCTATTTGTTAATTTTATGACCTTTAAATATTTATTTAATAGTGTCAAAAGCAATTTACAGGATTATTCAAAAATATGTATGGTACTTTAAATGGTTGCGATAAATTCATCTTTAAATATGGACATACCAGAACGAGTTTAAAAAAAAGATAATATACGTATTTTCTTTTCCTTGTAGCCTGTGCTGCGTACAGAAGCTGCGATTGAGCTGATATATATATCTAAAACGGAAAGTAGGATCTCAGGAAGAGAAGGAGATTTACGTCTCTCAGTATGCTAAATCGTAATGAGTAATTTTCCCCAATCGTGTGTCCTTGTCTCTAGGAAAAAGGTTCGAGTCATCTGCAGTCTGTTTGATTTCATTTGCAATCGTTTATTTAAAACACGCCAGATTTTTTTTCCCTCTCTTTTACTTTCCTTCCTTCTTTATTTTTTTCTTTAATAAATTGGTGTACGACAATAATCATGTATTTTTAGCGAAGGAAAGAAAGAAGAAAAAAAGAACTCTAAAGTTTGTTCTTTTCCTTTCCATAATAAATGTGCGAAAACAAAATTGAGTAAAAAGCTTGAATGCATTAATTTATATAACGCATTTACAAATACAAAGCTATGAGCGCAGCTACTACCGAAATCCAAGTCATACGAAAACACATAGTCCGAATCGCATCAAAGTGGTACCGAAAAAATAACGAGTAACGAATAAAATACTCATCTTTCCGCATCTTACCCGCATAAAAGGCAAAGAACTAATCCGGAAGAGATTCTTTTCCCTGAACCTCGCATGCTAAATACAGCATGCTAAATACGGCATCAAACATACGCATACGGGTAACGAAAAAGTAGCGAGTAACGATATGATTCGCATCAGACTTCACTCGCTCCCGCACAAATGTTCGAACTTTGCTCTGCGGCATGTGAATGATACGATGACGCAGGATACAGATACGAAATACGAAAGTAACAAGTAACGAGAGAAATTCGAAAGTACCGATTCGTTACTTCGAGTATGAAAGAATACTCGTATCTCAGTAACGAATACATACGGTTTGCTATAGCTCTAACTTGAATATTCTTTGTATCTATAGATAGCATAACCTTTAATTTTTCGGATCTTTTATTAAGGATTTAATAGAACTATTTTCTAATTCTAATAGTTAATTTAACCTTATAAAATTGTCGAAATTTATAACAAAAGTTTCCTATATGAAAATGTTGGTGCTTAGATTTTCCAAAGAAATCGAAACAGTTGCAGCAATGCTACGACATCGAGTAAATTTAAAACTCACAAATGAATACTTTTATTAATTGATGTGCAAGTCATGTATAATTTAAATATTTTTTAAATGTTTAACTATTTTTTCAGTATTTACAAATGTAATCCAAGATATATTATTTCATTTTCTAATTTCCAAGAATTCTTAGATAAAAAACATATTTAAACTTGATTTTATAGGGCAATATAAGGTATACATCCTACCGACTTCACCGAATGTCAAATTCAAATGTGCGTTAAAGCTATTTAATCAAGCTTCCGATTTGTACTTCATTGAAGTATGTTGATAAAAGAAAATCATATTCTTGCAATCACATAGTAACCCCAGAGTTGTCAACCTAATCCGAAGGATTGTTAGCACCGCCCCTTTTTCCACACCAGTCTTGAGTATTTTTTTTTTTTTTTTTTTCGTAATTCATCGTAAATACATTTGAAGATAATTACTCTAAAATTTAAGTGGTGTGGAAAAAATTGTGGTACTAACAATCCTTCGGGTTTGGTTGGTAGCTCTATAACCCAATTTTTCTTGATCTCCATTTTTTAATTGAAAATATTTTATATATATATATATGCATTATCCCTTCACCATTGTAGATTTTAAAATTGAGAAACGTATTTTACAAATATTTTTAAGAAAACATTAAAGAAAAGATCATGAAATGTCTGACATATGAATAGCAGTGTCCCACAGCAGACGATAGTAAACATATTTTCTACTAAAAGTGAAGGGGTTACTTACAGCATAGCCTCCTTAACTAGATGCCTGCCGCGTGGTTCATAAACTTTGCAACAGTTAAAGCGGTAGACAGCGCCACCTGGTACAGATTGCGTGACTTTTTTATTCAACTGTCACCAATAATTTTAAGAAATGATATGTGATATATATATAATCGATGTTCCTTCGATTCTATTCGCCTTTTATGTATATCGTATCCCACTTTTAAAACTTTTTGGTCGCTGTTGAATAAAAAAGTCGCACAATCTGTACCAGGTGGCGCTGTCTACCGCTTCAAATGTTGCCGAGCGTTCGAGCCACGCGACAGGCATCTAGTTTAGGAGGCAATGCTTAGAGTGCTACTTTCGCCATATTAAAATAACTTACCATTGTTTTCCTTCAAACAAAAATTATGCAGATGTTGGTAATGTATACTTATTATGGTTTTAGAAAACGTTAAAATTCAAACCAATTACATAGTATAATCTAAATGAATATTTTTCGAATATCATTCTGAATTTCAGAAGTATTTTAGGAGACCACCAATGATAACAACAACAATAATAATAATAAAAATAATAAGTCCCTATATTTATTTTTTTAATCTGCTAATTTTGTACAGAGCATAATAAAACCATTTTGAACTGTTCTACAAGAGGTTTCTAGAAGAAATATAATTAGTTTTAAAGCATACTGATGATTAAGTTTTAAAGAATGAATTTTAATATATTTAATACAATTTATTAACTGAGTTTGCTACAAATTTCAATAAAAGATAAAAATATTAAATATGGCTATATACTTCCTTTACAATAGGATACTTATTTATACTTATATCTTCTCTGAAACATTTATTTTCTATGAGATAGAATGGAGTGCAGTTTAAGAGATATTTGCCATTCAACTTTTACGAAATCCCAAAAGGTACTTCTGAGACCTTTGAATACTTTATATCCTTGAAAGGAATATGTGAAGGATTTAAGTATTTTCACAGTTTGACGTTTCTAATAAGCTTAATGGATCTCTCATAAATGCACATCAACAAACTGCTACTTCAATCGATATGTTAAAATTTTAAAGGATTTTATTTTTAAATTGACGTTTATGACAACATATGATTAAAAGCAATTAAGGTTAATTTAACATTAATTACGTAAGAAATTCTTTTTTGTTTGAAGATGTTATTCATCTTTAATGTTTGTTAGCTGATTAAAATAGTATTCTTCTTAACCCTTTGCGGCGCAAGGTAATTCGGATCATTTAAATTACACTGCCACCGGAATTTACGAACAAAATTAAAATACAAGAAATTTTAAATTTTCAGGTTAAAAAAAGGGCCTTTTCTTCTATATTATAAAATGTAAATGTTTGCTAAAAAATTTCCGGGATGAGTTTTTGCACTTGAGAATTAAAATTAGATGTTCCATCAGCGGGAACACTGCGACTGAAAGGGTTAAACGATCATGCAAGTTTTGCTTAAAACTTTTTTCTGAGATATCTTGAGAACTTACCCATCAAAATTTTTTTAATTTAATTGTCGGAAAATAGATATATTTAAAAATACATTGTAAATTACGTGCAATATTAACAGGCTAACTTACCCCCCCCCCCCCCCGCTTTTTTTATACAACTTCTGGTATATTTCTTTCAGGCAGCGAATTTGCGTTGTTGTTGTTTATTGTATTATACCATGATTTTTTTTTTTAATTACTTAGATAATATTTTATTTAGATAATAAAAAGTGCGCGTGAAGAATAAAACATAATAGTACTGGATAATTTAATTTAATGTAATTTATAGATGCGTCAATGATACAGGAAAAATTACTTTAGCTAGTTTCTTTCTAATAATAAACAAAATGGAAAACGGTAAAAATTTTACCTGGAGACAGTTTTCGTACATTGACCAAATATAAAATGTTTTTTCCTCTCCTATATTAAGTTAAAAATGTTTAAAAGAAATTTAAGAAAAATCGCATTAAATCAATAGAACAGCTTGGACCTCTTGGAAATTCGGCACCATAGTAGTTCGGACGTTTCTCGCCAAAATCTTCACATGCGGAGTTGCAGTATATAATTTAATTCATCGCTAAAATAACATCAAAAATTTTAAAATCCGCAGGAAGTGGGGGAGGTGTCTTTTATTAGATGTAACTAAAATATTTTAACAAAAGATTATGGATTCCATCGTTAAGGAACACAATGCAATTACCGCGTGCCTTTAACAGGGAAAGATTTCCTGTTTTTATGTCATCAGTACTTTTCTACATTAAGTTCTAACCTATAAAAATCACAAATATAGCAGTAAAATTACGCTATAAATTAGACGTGCTCTAGCTAAAAATTTCTGTAAAAAAATACTGGTGGCAGAGAAAACGAAACTCTTTCATCCCTTCTTTATATAAAAAAAAAATAGACAAAAAATTTTTTTCTGTTTTATTAAATTAAATTTTGTTTTCTATGGAATTTTATATTCATTATTTGAAAAACAAAAATTGGCTTGAGATTTCTTTTTTTAATTAAACATATTCGAAACACTTTTAGTTATATATAATGTAACATTTTAACACATTTAACACTTTTAATGTAACATTTTTCACTTTTGAAATGAGCTATGAAATGTAAACATTTCATAGCTCATTTAAATGTCAGTTAATATTAAGTGAGTCACGCACAAATTTGTTTTACTTCATTCAAATGTTTTTTGCACCTGAAAATAAAATAAATGACAAAAAAAAAAGCATATTACTACCGTGTTTTAACTTTAACATTTAAAGTAAAAATATAAACAGTTTCCAGCGTTGCAGCTTTGAGTGTAGCACTTGTACCTACTTTGTTCGCCTGACGAAGGGTCATGTGTTCTTTCAACCCGAAGCAATTGTTACGTGTTTATTGCATTTTATGGCGTTTGTTCAAAGTTTTGTACTTACTAATTATTTGAAATGTCTGGAGGCATAAACTGAAAAATATTTCCAATCGAATTTTGATACGGAAAAATCAAACTCTATTTATAAACCAAATACAATCGAGCTGACTAGTGTCAGCCATTTTAGAATGAAAGCAAGAGAAGAATTTGTGGACTTATTAAATGACACAAATTTGAAACTTATGCTTCAAAAAAAAAACATTAAATTAGTTTGGATAGGAATATAAAAGAATTTAAATTTTGTAAAACCTATTTATGTGAAACTGTATATTCAATTAATTCTCATAAAAATAAATATCGTTCATGTCAGAAAAACTTTTAATCTCTTCATTCAATTTTGAAAATCATTAATTCACGGTTTAATCTTTTAAGTCAAAATAAACGAGTACACCCAGTCTTCTCCCCTTTCCCCATCAATATATATATATATATATATATAAAATAAAATAAAGTATTAAAATAATTGTAAAATATAGTCTTATATGTAATGGGTGACTGCGAAAGTTCTACCCATTTTTGGATATGCAAATTTGCAATGGAATTGACGTCACACATGACATTTTAATGACGCAAATCGTTGACCAATAAAACGTGTGGATGCCTCACATATAAATTCATCGTGTCTCACAATGTTAATCATCTCAAAGATATATATATATATATATATCAGAGGTTGTAACATTGAAAGCGAGAAGGAGCATATAAGGCATTGTTTATTATACGAGTTCGATATAAAGAGCAGTACGGCAGTCGCAGCAAATCGCAATGGTTGTCAAGTTTATGGGGAGGAAGCAATAGAAGAAAGCACATGTCGTCGATGGTTTCATAAATTTAGAGGAGGAGACAGAAGCTGCCAAGATCAGGCCAAGAGTGGACGACCATCATACGTTGGAGACAACGATATTGACCAAGCCATAAGGAGCAATCCGAACCCAACCGTGCAAGAATTAGCGGACACCTTCAACGTACACCGAACAACGGTCGAGAGACGGCTGGTTAAGTTAGGTTTTATGAGAAAGTTGGATCGTTGGGTCCACATAACCAGACAATCAATGGAATGACCGAATCGTCACCTATGTTTCCTTGCTTTTCCGGTATAAAAATGACCTATACTTGACACGAATTGTGACAGGAGATGAGAAGTGGGTTATTTACCGTAACGTAAAGCATCGTAGGACTGTGTGTCGCCCTTCTGATCCGCCTGCAACGACTTCGAAAGCTGAACTTTATCCCAAGAAAGTGTTATTGGGTATGTGGTAGAATGTGAAGGGAATAATTCACTGGGAGGTCCTGCCACTCAACAAAATCATCAAAGCTGCCTTCTACTGTCTACAGTTTGACAGGTTGCATTCAAATTTGGTAGCAAAGAGGCGAGATCTCATTAATCGTTGCGGCGTTATCATTCATCACAATAACGCCCGGCCGCATGCTACTGTCATCACTCGTCAAAAGTTACTGGGCTTTGGTTGGGAGGTTTAACCCCACCATCCCTATTCTCCTGACTTGGCACCAATTGATTATCACCAATTTCGTGCGTTGGAGAATACCTTCAGTCAGAAAATTTTTGATGATCTTTATGCTGTGAAAACTGCCATCCAAGAATTTTTTGACTCGAAACCGCCATAATTTTACCGCCGTGGGATTTATCTCCTACCAGAAAGGCGGCAAGATGTCATAGATAGCAATGGGGATTACGCACAATAATAGTACTGTTCATTTTGCGTTTATTTTCTCTTCTTTTTTGGGTAATAAAAACGGGTAGAACTGTTGCACTCACCCAAGTATTAAAAAAAAAAAAAAAGTTAAAAATTTTCTAATTTTCAGCATATGATTTATTTTATATTTAGAATTTATAAGCCTTGGCACACTAGGATTCGCAGAAATATTTGCTCGAGGAATACGGGATCGCAAGTCGCAAGTAAAAAAAGTTTGAGAAGCCTTATTACAGAAAAAAAAAACCTAAAAGTCTCACTATTCAAAATATGAAAACTTACAGTCGTTAATGTGTAAAGATATAAATGTGTTTCCCAACGTGAATGAAGAAATTTCTTCGTTATATATGTCTAAAATGACATAGTCAAAATTCTCTTTTTATAAATTTGAAATTAATAATTGAAAAAAATAATTGAATAAAATATATATATATATATATGGATTTTGCCATATCCAGTGATACTTTTATTTATTTATTAATTTTTTGTATTCTTTTTATTATTATAGTTTTAAATTCTTATGTATCATTTTTATTTTTAAGAAAATGAATATTTTATTATCATTTATTCTTTTATAATGTTTACAGTGTGGCGCAAAAGTTTAAGCACTCACAAGCCAAATTTTTTAATAAAATAAAAAATATACACCGGAATGCTTCGAGATGTTGACTGTATCTAAATAATTGGATTACAAATTTGTGTTTCGAATTCGAAAACAATAGACTTGAAAGAAAATAATAAATTATAAAAGAAATAAAATTTGTGATGTCGCAAAAGTTTATGCACAAAACCGAAGTATTTATATTTCACACGGCACTGAAGTCCATTAAAGAGTATGGTGTTACTATTGCGCCTGATGAGATCAAATACGAGATTTTTTATTTATAACATGAGATTATGGAAGATTTCGGGTTCCAGTTTGTACTAGGTTTCTTCGATCGATGATTTGAGCTCTTGCACTGAATAGTATTACTTTTCATTCTTGTAGACGCCACGTGAAAAGATTCCCCAGGACTTCTCAATCAAATTGAGGGTGAGTGCTGGCCAGTTCATCACACTGATATTCTGAGATCTAATTAGACTTCTTGCACAACGGAAAATGTGTATCGATGTGTTGTCCTTCTGAAAGGTCCTGTTGGGACCACCTAGGAGATCACCAAACGGTAATAAATTTTCACTCAAAATTTCCTAACACTTCTTTGAATTTTGTCTGCCATTTAAGAAGCAAAGAGACGTTTGTCCATTGTAGAAAATAGCACTACCAAACAATTGTGGCCAAAAGTGAGCCACCACCTTCTTGTCTGCTAAATATGCTCTTCGGAACTTTCCTTAAATCCCGCCAATAGAAGACACTTTTTCAAAGAAAAGCTTACAAGCTTATTTTTGTTTTATGATGAATCCTGATTTGGTTATTCGAGCTAATTTTTGTTTTTTGATGAATCCTAAATCGGTTATTCGTGCGTATGGTGCCACGTGATATTTTTTATCCAAGTCGATATTTTTATCTGGTTAAGAGACAAATTCTCAGTTATAGCCTTTTTTAAAATTTTTGTCTTTCCAAAATGTCGTTTTTCTCAAAGTTTCAAAGCGTTACGCAATTTTGAATTGCTCTCCCCGTTGCAAAACACTATATATACGTTTGGCCCGATTTAAAATAAATGACATATGCAAAATGGATTTAATTTCAACTTTCAGCTTCCACACCTTCGCAACTTCTTCAGACAAAGATTGCAGCTATTTCAGCAATTTGATAACTCGTACAGCGATCATTGTACAGTCACCAAAAAAAAAAAACGCCCCCCCCCCCCACGCACACACACCTAATTTCGCTGAAAATTATCGTAGAAACATGCGGTTGGTACCTATCGATCTGACACAACGTCTAGTTTTTAATGGCGTAGTTAGATTTTATTTAAGGGGTCATCTACATATTAAAACAGGCATAAACTTCATTTTTTTTCAATGACGACCCTTATTTTTGACCTCATATTCAGATTTTTGAGATCAAGGCAGTTCGGAAAACCAACCTATTTATAGATTTTAAATCAATCCTAAACAGAGTTACACGTGGAAATGTGTTACGGGGCCGTCTATATATTTAGAAAAAATAAATCGTGATCTACCACGCAATATACATTATTTATTAAATTCCACACCGGAAAAAAAGGTCAGAGATATTAATTATAAAATAAAAAACGATTCTAATTTGCAAAACTTTCTGTGTTAGTTTATGAATTAAAAGATTTTTATTGGTTTCAATTTATTAAACACTAGCAGGCTACGCCCGCTTCGCTGGTCACTATATTTAAATGAATTTTAAAAAGAATTATCAATATTTATTTTTTTACACCACAATATACACAAAAACTAAAAAGAAGTAACTAAAATTGCTTCAAACCTCGCTTCGGGTACTCGCTGTCTACGGCAGCTCTTTTCCCTCCCGCACTGCATCAGGTCTAGGTTTCCCATGCCTGCAGAAAGATCTTTCCCAGGCACATTAATCTGGATATTTATCGACGACAGGAAAGATCTGCTACTATTTAAGAACTACGATTTTAAAGATGACTGTATCTCAGCATCTATTAAATATTTTAGTTTTGAACCATGTATTTTATAGCCCATGCTATTTACACTATATTACGATTTGATTTCGACCAATGTAATAAAATAAATAAAAATAAAAAGTAGATTAATATATATATATATATATATATAAACAAATAAATTTTAATCAATTTAATCCTTTTTGCTATGTATGTACTTCCATTTTTCCCGATAAATACTGTAAATGGTAATAAAAAAAAATAAAAAAAAAAAAATTCTTTTAAAAGAATTAATTAAAAAATGAAAAATAAGAAGTTGGTCTACTATAAAATCTTAAACGTAACTGTTATAAAAACGTTTTTAAAATTAAAACTATTAATTATACTTAATTTTTTCTACTGCATTACAATTTTGTTTCCAAAAAAAAAAAAAAAATCGCCTTTAAATGAATGTATTAAATAAAAATAAGTTGCGTAATAGCCGTTGCTAAGATACGCAGACGATTGAAGCAAAATATTAAATTTATGAAAAATGAAACAAAGAAGCCAATATTTAATCGGAAAAACATTAATTTAATAAATTCAAATTCGAAATTCGAAAAAATCTCGATTAGGTGCACACTTGCAGGGACCCAGGTTTGTCCCCCTAAGTAAAGTCTGACTATAACATTATAAACTAGACGTTATTACAAACTGATCGCTACCAGTCGCATGTTTCTACAATAATTTATGGGGAAATTAGGTGGGGGGGCGTTTTTTGGGGGGTTGATTGTACTTTATAATCTAGGAGATAAGTGTCACTGATCCTCCACCAAATTCGTTTAGAGATATTTGGAAGCGACATTTGCATAAAAACTCATTTGTGCTTAAACTTTTGCGACTTTTCAATTTTGATTTATTATTATTATTATTATTATCATTATTGTTATTATTATTTATTATTTATTATTATTTTCCTTTCAATTGATTATTTTTGAATTCGAAACATGAATTTGTAATCAAATTGTACGAATTAATCGAATTTATAATCCAGTACCGTAAAAATTTGAAGCAATCCAGTGCAGATATTTCATTTTATTAAAAGATCTAGCTTGAGCATAATTTTTTGCGCAGCATTGTATTTAAAATTGAACGGAAAATTTTGGACTTTTTTTGGACATTTTTCTGTTCTGATTTCTTAGTAACATATTTAAAATACTAATCATAAAAATCATAAAAGCTATAAAATAAATTCCTATAGCTTAATTTTTCTTTTACTTTTCTTCCTACATATACAAATTTATGTATACTTATAATATTTAACAAATGAATGCACATGGGAGTAATATTTCAAAATATCCTATTGAATAATAAAATAAAATAACTATAAAATATTTTTATTACGCTTTCTCATATAGAAATTGCTTCCACCATGTGAACGTGTTCCATAAATTTAAAATTAAAAAATCAATCCATTTATTTATTATTTAGGAGAAGAGCTTTGATAAAATAAATAATTGAAATATTTCCAATCACTGCATTCGAAAAATTTATACTCTATCTTATTTATATATGTCACTTGTCTTAAACTAAACATTATTATTATTTTGTTTTTCGTATTAGAGGTAATACATTTTTCAGTACAATTACTTTCAGTTTCCACTTAAAATGATGCAATTGATGTAATTTATTACACTAAAAGTGATATTAGATAAATATTTTTTTTTCCTTTTTTTTTTTTTTTCTTTTTTGTTTTCTTTTTAAATCCTTGACAATTTTTATAAAATGTAAGTCGAGTAATCATTTTAGATTTATCATTTCCAGAGCCTGATTAAGGGGGAAGCTCGCTCTTACCGGAATATTTTTACAATTATTTTTTACTTCATGTCGTAGATATTCCACGCTTTCACGAGGAAATATTTTTTATAAAAAATGAACGGTGTAAAACAATCCAATTTACTCACCGTTATTAGACACCAGAATTCTTTTAAAATAATTTTTAATAAAAATTTTCTGTTTATTATAGGAGGAAAGTATTTGTTAAAAAATAACGGTGTAAGTATAAATAATGTGTGAAGAGCGAGGTTTCCCCTTAATCAGGCTCTGATCATTTCATTCTCTTATGCGAAAATACTCCTTTGATTTAGGATTTTTTTTTTTTTTTTGAAAAAAGATTCTTCTATAAGTATTTGTTTTTTCAACCCCTCCCCTTTTATTAGGACGGAGGACAATTAGTTTCGATCTGGAGATTTTGTAGACCAGTTTTGTGTAACAGCAAACAAAATTAGAAATATCAGTCCTATCGTTACAAATTCGATATCATATGAAAGGGGTAATTTTACTGAACGGGTGCAAACAGTTTTTCGACACGACAATTAGATTTTATAAAATTAACTGAAGTATGAAATTTAGGTGGTAACACTTCATTTTAATTCATGTCAGTCATTTTGAAAAGTATATGGCCCAGTTTTACAAACAAAAAGTGAGATAAAAATTAAAATAAAATAAAAAATAAAAAATAAAAATAAAAATTGCAGATTGAAATTAATAGTTCTCCGTACTAAACTAAATTCTGTCTTTCACAGAATTTTTATTTGTTTATTTATACATATATATATATATATATATATATATATATATATATATATATATATATTAATTTCGCAAATTTTGGGAGCTTGTACATTGGTTAATGAGTCTAATCATCATCGGATTGATTTTAAAAACATTAATATCCGATTTTGCTAAAAATTTAATGCAATTATACTTTTATCTATTATGTGAAGTTGCAAATGTTTCTGTGCGAAGATTATTTTTAATGCTACATTTAAAAATATTCAGTATGTAGCGGTCCTTTTTATCTCATTATAGCAATAATGTCTAACAAGCTACACAACAAACAAGCTACGCAAGACCAGTAAGCTTGTTGCATATCTGCCAGGATTTAATTTTTAATGAGATTTATCACCAATTTTTTTTAAAAAAGAATATGACATTTTTCGACTATTAACTTAACTGAAAACAATTACGAAAATTTTCCAGTATTAAGTTTCTCTTGGAAAACAAAAGACTTGGATCTATGCTTTTGCAGTACATAGCTTTAAGTAGTTAATTCCCTTTTTTAACGCTCATTGAATTTTCTTTGTAGCAACTTTCTTCTGCATTTTTTATTATTCGATATTTATTTTTTCTGCAATGTTAAGGATTTTTTTTTTTTAATAGTTGGGTCTCAAAAAATTTAGTATATGTCGAATTAATATAAAAAATAATGATAAATAAAACTAAATATAATTTAGTTTTATTTATCATATGTATAGTTTTGTGTGCAGGGTTCGCCAGTGTTGCCAGACCTGGCGGATTTTTTATTCAATAATCACTAATAATTTATATTTGTAATAAATTAAAAACACTTTAAAAACACGTTAAAAATGCGTTTATTAAAAATATAAAAAACTTCCAAAGCTTTTCGCCTACATAAAGGAAGGCATCATCAGGGAATCAGGTTTTACACATACTTCAGAGCAGTTATATGTACTTTTGTATCACATGGTTAACAGTATGTCCTTATGTAAAATATATTCAACTGGAAGTCAAAGATAGAAGCTGGAACTATTACATGGTAATGAGGTGTTACACTTGGACGCTGGAGCTGTTGCAGGATGAGGGGGTGCTACACAGGTTGGGACAATTTCAGGATGAGGAGGTGCTACGCTTAGAGGTTGGAAATATTGCAGGAAAAATAGGTGCTACAATTGGAGGTTGGAACTATTGCATGAAAAGTAGGTGCTACACTTGGAGGTTGGAACTATTGCAGGAAGAGAAGGTGCTACACTTGGAGGATCGAACTATTGCCTCCAAGTGTAACACCTTCTCTTTATGTAGGCGAAAAGCTTTGGAAGCTTTTTTATATTTTTAATAAATGTATTTTTAACGTGTTTTTAATTTATTACAATTTATATTTGTAACGTTTGCCTAATCACATTGAAGATTAGTTGTCGGTTATGTATATCAAATACTACTTTGCAGAATTACTGGTGATTACTGACTAAAATATACGTTAGATCTAGCAACACTGGGCTTTACAGTGTTCCTAAGATTTCACCTTCGCTTTTTTTTTTTTTTTTTTTTTTTTTTATCATAATTATTATTTTTATTTTTTAAATATGTGAAAAGCATTGTTTAAAGATTTACGATGTATTAAAATGAGTTTAATATTTTAGAAACGCTGCGGGGGCTGTATGTGTGTTTCTCTCTCTCTCTCTCTATATATATATATATATATAGGGAAGCGTGGGGCAGGTTGTAACAGTTTTGGGAAAGTTAAGTATATTTTGAAATGTATTTACGTTTTCCTGTTTATAATTGTTGTTTTCTATAGCATATATATTCATCTATCATATACATAAAATAAAATAAAATAAAATAAAACTTTCGTCAATTTTGCTAATTTTAGCACAAAAAATATTTTTTCAAAATTGTAACGGATACAAAAGGAATCCTAAAAATAAAAAGGACAATATTTCAAAATGTTTTTTGTCATCAGTCACTTCTTAATTTATTTAAAAAGGCAATTAATAGATAATATTAATTATACCCTTCTTGGTATAGTAATAATGAATAATATCAAATGGATTATAGTAAAATAAAGAGAGAATTAAAGATAAAATCAACATAGAAGTCATCTTAGTCAGAGTTGAAATTAATTCAAGCAAATGATATTTTGTTCCCTTTCATGCCTTTAACCCTTTGCGGCGCAAGACAATTCAGATCATCTAAATTATATTGCCACCGTAATTCATGAACTAAATTAAACTAAAAGAAATTTTAAATTTTAAGGTTAAAAAACACCGGCCTTTTCTGATATGTTATAAACGTAAAACTTTGCTAAAAAATTTCCGTGATGAATTTTTGCAGCTGGATCTTAAATTTTGCCTCCTCGCAGCGAGGACAGCGCGCGTTAAGGGGTTAATGTGTGCTCACATTTTGCAAATTAAGCATTACACCCATTCTTCTTCCAAAGAGTGGGTTTAGCAGAGCTCGAATTCTCCGCCCTTTTTCCAGGGCACTGTCATTAATGAGAAAATTCTGCTTTTATTTCTATCACTATTTTTAGGCAATATTCTCTAGTTGGTAATTAAATCGTGATCATAATTCGGTATTAAATAATCACGGTACTGTAATATAAAAACACAGAAAATACTTCTGTATAAACAAAACAGTGTTAAAGAAGCCAGAAATATTTCATTTCAGAAAGTTTCCTGAAAATGGGCGGGGACTTCGAGTTCTGGCTCTAGTCATCTCCACAAGCCACTCCTCTAACATGTTACAACTTGCCCCAAAATTTTGTTTCAACTTGCCCCATCGTATGATTTTGGTTATTTTGTTTATTTATAAAAATATATAAAGATTTATACAAAAAATTAAACAGGCATTTTATAACTCAACACACAGACTAAATAAATAGCTATAAACATTTCTTTAAAGAATAAATTAACATGCCTTTAATCAAAATTTACGAAATATTTTTTTTTTTTCACTAACTAGCTAAAATGAAGCACGTGTACAGAACTTCTTATTAACCATTTTTGAGGAGCACCGATTGTGCTTACATTATAAACTGCGTCATAAGAAATATATTTATAAAAATATTTAACCACAAAGTTACAAACTATTTCGTAAATTGCGTATTTACTTCTTACCCCTGTGACAACTAGCCCCACGCTCCCCTACTATATATATTAGGATGTCCCTTAAATGAAGGGGAGATTCTTTTTTTTTTTTTTTTTTTTTTTTTTTTCTGTTTTAATATGTTGAAATTCGACACCCGTGATAATAATGATAATAATAAATCAATATAATATATAATATCAATCAATATGATAATGATAATAATAATTATAACACCCTCGATTTTTTTTCTATTTGACATTAAACACTTTTTAGCAGAACATCAGCTCCCTGGGATATTAATATTTTATCATCAGTTCGGTGCATGTTAACATTATCCCAGAGAGCTGATATTTTGCTAAAAAGAGTTTAGGGTCAAATAGAAAAAAATTAGAGGTTATGCGTGTCAAATAAAAAAAGAAAAAGAAAAAATCCCCTTTATTTAAGGGACAACCTAATATATATAGATTGTATATATATATATGGGTGTGTGTGTGTGTAGTAAAAAAATAAGAAATTGTTTGTACTGAATTTGCATCGTTTATTTATAATTAAAACATTTTATTTTTATGTATCGGAAAGTTAATATTTTATATATTAATCACTTACTTTCAAGAGTTTATTGAATCTACATTATATAAGAACACTTATACATATGATAATAAACATCCGTTTCTATTCATTACTTCCAGATAAATAATTTCTTTTTTCCAGTAATAAATTAAAATAAAATTTTTAATCTGAATATATATATATTGAAAACCTAGATATATATTGAAAACCTAGATTGATAATGTCCAATATTTAAGGAAACTGTAATTAGCCCTTCGCGGCGCAAAACAATTCGAGCCATTTAAATTATACTGCCACCGGAATTCATGAACTAAATTAAACTAAAAGGAATTTTAGATTTTAAAGGTTAGAGAAAACAGTGTAGTCTGCTATATTGAGTGTTCTCACTTCGGGGAAACTTTTCCCATTTTAGGGAAATTCAGTTCAGAGTCTCAGAGGGAAAAAGAAGGGAAACGAAATAATGAGGGAAAAAATTCCCTCCACCTAAGAGAGATATGAGAATAAGTTTTCAGAATGAAAATCTCACACATCCATTCAAACTGTTTTAAGAATAAGATCTGAATATGTTTTCTGAATACATAAAGTGATATATATCTTCTTATTTAATAACATGATGACAGATCGCTACCATTACCAGTAATGTATAAATGATAAGCAAATTTACATACCAACATACTCATGAATTTACCAAAAAAATGTTAGTACCACCCCTTTCTTATACTACTTAACACTTTTGCAACCGCATGTTTCTGTCTTTTTGACAGTAAGGTCCGCCTGTGGGCGTTATTCTCCCAAATTGCAAATTTTCAGAACAAAATTTTCTGTATTCACATTTATATTGCAAATGGATATACATTATAATCATATTCTCTCAATCAAAGTATTTGTATCCATAGTATATTGATTGTACAAATATGAATATGTATATTTTTAAGAAACAAATAACATACAAATTGCAAAAGAAACGCTCGCTGGTGGAGTTACAGATTTCCAAACAGTGTTGCCAGATATAGGGATTTCTCCCTACAGTATGGTTTTTTAGCTCTGCTTTTGGCGTAGGGGGGGATATTTCTACCATCTAATGAAAATTATAAAATTCTTTTTAAGAACGCAAAAAGTTTTAAACTTATCTGTAAAAAAAGTTGCTTACAATACCTTGTTTCTGATACATTGATACGAAGTGAAACATCTCATAACTCAGAGTTGCCAACATCTATAATTTATTCCATTGTATTATTAGTACCGCCCACGGATTAAGACTAAACTTTTAATTCGTAGTACCGCCTGTAGTGTCGCATCGATTAATCGTATCGGACTTCAAGTTTCAGTTTAAGTTTGTCAGAACTGTATGGCAACGTTAGAACTTTTCGAACAACGACAACAAAGTCGCTATTATGTGTGTGATCCAGAAAATGTACAAAATATTGTATTTTATCGTCGTTAATTGATTTAAATAGTAAATTATCAATTCTTAAGGAGTCAGAGAAGCGTTTTTTTCATTTAACGAAACAACACCATCGCTTCATCTGGTGACCCGCGTTGAATATGTCAGACGACGAGAAGATCAAAGAAAACGAAACTGCAACAAAGGCTGCGGTAGCTAGAGTTAGCGTCAAAGTTCCTACTTTCTGGAAGCCGGATCCGAAGATATGGTTCCCCCAATTGGAAGCTCAGTTTCGAAATGCGAACATAACTGCTGATCAAACTAAGTATGATTATGTTATTAGTTCCATTGAACCGGATATTTTGTCGCAAGTATCCGATATATTGCTTACCCCACCTCAACTGGATAAATACCAGGCTATAAAGGATAGGCTAATTTCTTTATATGCTGACTCGGAGACTCAGAAAACTCAGAAGTTACTGAGTGAACTTGAACTAGGAGATAAAAAGCCGTCACAGTTACTTTGCGAAATGCGCAATTTGGCCGGTGACAAAGTGACTGACACTTTTGTGAAAACATTGTGGCTACAACGCTTACCAGTTAATATGCGTGGCATTATAACTGTCAGTGGCGATGATTTACCAAAATTTGCTACTATGGCCGATAAGATTTGGGAGTTAAATCCCATTACTCCTCAAATAGCCGCAACTTCGTCCATAACCGTGAGCACTGGACTGATCGAGAACCTACAAAAATAGGTTAGGGATCTCAGTTTGCAAGTTTCCGCTCTATCCAAACAACGGCGTAGCAATTTTCATTATCGCTCTAAATCTAGAGGCAGGAGTCCCAGCGGTAGTAGGCATGATATTTGCTACTACCATAGGAAATTTGGGGATAAATCTTTCAAATGTAAGAAACCATGCAACTGCCGATCAACAGCAAAGACCAGTAGCTCGGAAAACTGACTCCCCGTCTCTCACTGACGACGGAGGGACACGGGGTAGAGCTGAGTTGTCTTTTCGTAAGCGACAGCGAAACAGACACCCAGTTTTTAGTTGACACCGGGGCAGAACTGTCTGTTATCCCACCACTACCTGCTGATAAAAAGAAAGTCTCGAAATTAGAACTGTTTGCCGCAAACGGCACCAAAATCAAAACATATGGCCAAAAGCTACTTAAGCTCGATTTTGGACTCCGAAGATCCCTTACTTGGCCTTTTGTTATCGCAGAAGTGCATAGACCCATCATAGGTATGGATTTTCTGGCCCATTTTAACCTTTTGGTAGATACTAGGAACCGTAAGTTAATAGATGGCATTACGTTTTTAACTATTAATGGAATCCCTTGCTTTCAAAATAATAATAATATCCCTATTTTAAATGCTGTTAACGATCCATACAAAAATATTATCAATGATTTCCCAGATTTGCTAAAACTAAGCGGAATTAACACTAAAATTAAAAATCATAACACCGAACACTTCATCGAAACTAGAGGCCCACCCGTTACCGCCAAGGTCAGAAGGCTATCGGTCGACAAACTTAAGGCTGCTAAAAAGGAGTTTGAATTCATGCTCCAAATGGGTTTATGCAGATCATCTACGAGTAACTGGTCCAGTCCTCTACATCTAGCTATGAAGAAAACGGGGGACTGGCGACCTTGCGGTGAATACCGAGCGTTAAACAACGTCACAATTCCTGATAGATATCCTCTTCCATTTTTAACAAATTGTAGTTCTATTCTGGCAGGAACAACAATTTTCTCTTCCATTGATCTCATTAGAGCGTATCAACAAATCCCAGTTCGTAAGGAAGATATACCTAAAACCGCAATTCTCACGCCTTTCGGCTTATTCGAGTTTCCATACATGACATTTGGTCTTCGTAACGCAGCTCAAACTTTCCAACGTTTCATGAACACTGTACTGAATGGACTAGAGTTCGTATTTTGTTATTTGGATGATATCCTAATAGCCTCTACTGACAAAGAAACTCATCGGCAACACGTACGAGTAGTACTTTCTAGGTTAAATGAATATGGACTGTGCATTAATGCGGCAAAATGTAAATTTGGTCAAACAAAACTTGCATTCTTGGGATACGAAGTATCGGCTGAAGGTCTTAAACCACTTCCAACGAAAGTCGATGCAATCAATAATTACCCAGAACCAAAGTCATTCACTAGTTTACGACGATTTTTAGGTATGGTGAATTTTTATCACAGATTCATACCAAATTGTGCCAAATTACAACAACCTTTAACAACACTGCTGTCAGGTGTCAAAAAGAACTGCAGAAAGCCAATACTCTGGACGGAAGAAGCAAGAAATGCCTTCCAAGCTTTAAAGGATGCACTCAGTCATGCTTCCAATTTGGCTCATCCATCAGAAAAGGCTGAAATAACATTGACAACTGATGCTTCAGACACTGCTATTGGAGCGGTCGTACACCAAGTGGTGAACAATGCAAAACAACCTTTGAGTTTCTTTTCACACTCTTTGACACCAACTCAAAGAAAGTATAGTGCCTACGATAGAGAGCTACTAGCCATCTATACAGCAGTGAAGCATTTTAAATACATCTTAGAAGGACGACCTTTTACAATATATACAGACCACAAGCCAATCACATTTGCCTTCCAGCAAGATTTGGAAAAAGCCTGACCTCGGCAAGCCAGACAACTGTCATACATTGGCCAGTTCACAACCGATATCCGATACCTCCAAGGAGATGAAAATACCGTTGCTGATGCACTCTCTCGTGTTGACACCATCTCCGTACCACCTGCAATAGACTTACAAACTATCGCAAACTCTCAAGAAGATGAAGAGTTAGAAATACTGAGAAGTAATCCAAACTTAAAAATTTTACAGATCCCTATACCGGACAGCGACAAGAAAATCTATTGTGATACTTCTACGAACTATAATCGTCCATATGTACCTGCAGAATTTCGACGAAAAATATCTTCATCCATCCATAATTTGTCTCATCCTGGAATAAGATCCACGACGAAATTGATCAGCAAACGTTTCATATGGCCCAACATGAATAAAGACTGCCAGCTATGGACTAGAGCATGTTTACCATGCCAACGATCCAAAGTTCATAGGCACACTCAGTCAGCTTTGGGAGAATTCAAAGTACCTCCCCACAGATTCCAGCACTTAAATATAGATTTGGTTGGTCCGTTACCGATTTGCAAAGGATTCAGATACCTTCTCACCATCGTCGATCGTTACACTCGATGGATTGAAGCAGTGCCTTTAGAAGATCAGTCAGCTGAATCAATCGATAAAGCTTTGATTTCCACCTCGTTTTCTCGCTTCGGAATCCCGAATCGAATAACATCTGACCAAGGCAGGCAATTTGATAGCCAACTCTTTCAAGCCTTAGGAAAATATCTCGGTTTTCATACGAATACCACAACTGCGTATCACCCACAAGCTAATGGATTGATTGAACGCCAACACAGGACTTTAAAAGCTAGCCTAAAATGCCACCTGCTAGAAGCAAAATCATGGCTGGAAGCATTGCCTTTTGTTCTCTTAGGTATAAGATCTGTCAAGGAAGACTTAGGATGCTCATTCGCAGAACTTGTTTACGGAACCACCTTGGCGTTACCAGGAGAATTCTTCTCAACAATACCTCCTATGAAACAATCGGAATTTTCCCAAAACCTCCAGAAAATAATACAAGATATGAAGCCACGACCTACAACAACCCATAGAAACAGAACAGTCTTTGTGTCTAAACATCTGTGCAACTGTTCTCATGTATTTCTATATAACAACGTCAATAGTTCTTCACTACAGCTTGTTTATCTTGGACCATACCCTGTAAAGGCGAGAAAGGATAAATATTTCAATATCGAAATCCAGTTAAAAGTCAAACGAGTTTCCATCGACAGAGTGAAACCGTGTTTTCTGTTAAAAGAAACAGATAACCCTTATCGAGAGCTACATCCCACGACAAATGAGCATAATGAAACGCCTGTACTCAAGACTACGGATGAAAGTCCAGCGACTCAAAAGGAAAGCAAGACAACCAAAACCGGCAGACGTGTGAAGTTTCCCAGTCACTTAAAAGACTATCTTCTGTAATCGTTTTCACTGGGAAGGGGGTGTGTAGTGTCGCATCGATTAATCGTATCGGACTTCAAGTTTCAGTTTAAGTTTGTCAGAACTGTATGGCAACGTTAGAACTTTTCGAACAATGACAACAAATTCGCTATTTTGTGTGTGATCCAGAAAATGTACAAAATATTGTATTTTATCGTCGTTAATTGATTGTAAATAGTAAATTATCAATTCTTAAGGAGTCAGCGAAGCGTTATTTTCATTTAACGAAACAACACCATCGCTTCACCGCCCTTTACTACTCGTACTTCTACTATCTTATAAGAGTTGTTTTCTTCCTATTTAATCTTAGTTACATACTGGGGAAAATTACTCAAGAAAATTAGTAAGGGAGAAAAAAGGGCATTATAATGGTCGCGTCGGCATAAATTATAATAGTTGGAAAATTTGCATATTTTTAATATGTCCTTCCTTTTATTATTATTACTATTATTATTCAGAAATGGTAAATTTAATATAATTTTAATAAAAAATATAACATTTATTTAATGTTTTGATATAATTAACATAAAAGTTTTAAAATAAATTGGATAATAACTCATGTACATGTTAAAATTAAACTTTCTCGAAATGCCAATTGTCAAGTTATTTGTAATTTGTATACACTCACCAATCAAATAAAATATATTGTACAGAGCAAAATCTTAATCTTAAATATATTATACTGATCTAAAAATGTATTTTGTTTTGTTTTACGTCAGAATACGTTGTCTTTCGTTTGACTTTCTGTAAATTAGTCTTTTTATTTCTCTTTGATGTGCTCACACCACCCATTTCGTGTAGCCACACCCCCTAAGGAGTCGGAGTAAGGTACAGTCGGCTGCAAAATTATTCGAGCACTAGCAATAATCCTTGCCAAAAAAAAGTACACTTAATACAGCTTTGTTAAATAAATCCTTGTCGAGTCATGTTCTTAATAAGTCTAAGAACATGATTCGACAAGGATTTACTTAGCAAAACAGTCTTAAGTGTACTTTTTAAATATAGGAATTATTGGCTAGTGCTCGAATAATTTTGCAGCCGACTGTACCTATCAAGTCGATATTTGCTGGTTTAACATTGATTATTCATTACTAAATTAAATTTATTAGGTAAGTTTGATGCGAAAACGTGTCAAAGGAGATAACAGAATAAAGAGCTAACAGTATTAAATTTAAACAAATTATAGGAACATAGTCCATTTTATTTACTATATTTCCACAAATATTCATTTGTATACATATATTAGGTACTTGTTTTTATTTGTCCGTTTGTTTCCACAATCAACTTATGTATATATTAATAAGAATGGATATATATTTTTTCTTTTTGTTTTAATGCTAGAAAAAATTATAATAATAATAATATGATTTTACATAATTTCTATTAATAGTTTTGAATCGTAGGGTATTTTGCAGGGTAAAAATATTTTAATGTAGGGAATGTAGAGATTTTTTCTCCATTAAGTAGGGATAATTTAAATTTTCATCTGGCAACACTGATTATGACAAAAAATTAAACATACACTTTAACTACATTTCTTGCGACCATGGAAGCCTCTGCGCAAGTGCGGATTTGTCGAGTCCACTAGTAAAATATCGGAGACAAGCTTTTCGTTGAGAGAAAATAAGCGATAAGGGAATACCGAATGACTGGATGTTTACTAAATTCAAACCTGTTGGTCAACTTGGAAACCGTCCAAGATTTTCGACTAGTCCTCACTGCTAGGCGTAGGAAACGTGGTTACACTGTACATCTTGTTTCTTGGTTTATAATTTTGATTTTATTTATTTATGTCTATAGATTTCTAACTGATGACGTCACGAGCATGTTTGCTGAGGGACAGTTGACCCCACTGACCCATTTTATCATTGCGGAATAGTGTTACAAATTTATTTTAACACAGTGTTGTAAATGTATTTGTAAAAGCATAAAAAAATTCGACTACTACGCTTCCAAAGGCATGGAAAAATTAGCGCTGTCTTTCAGCAAAGTACGGTTGCTAAGAAGAAAGTCACGTGGACGTGGTTGTTAGAACTCTATACAATATTTATCATCACAGGGCAATTAAACGACTTGAAAATTGAAAAAACTTCTAAATGATGCAAAACAGATATTTAGAAAGAAAAAAAAACGAAGAAGAAAGAAAGAAAGGAAAAGAAAAGTATGTAAATGTCTAAAGGAATTTTTATAATAGTTTGAAGCAAATTTTCCCTTTATAATTTTAAACAAATATTTTTACCTACATATTTATTATAATCTACTGTCACCAGTTATCTTTAAAGGCAACATTTCAATGATAATATCAACGAACCGAATAGTAATGCGAAACTTGACACTTAATATTACATGTTTTAAAAGGTTGTCTCGAGACAACCAGTTATTGAAATATTGAATATTATGATGTTTCTTCGCCCATTCAGAAATACTCGTGCTATATTTAGCTGGATTAGCTCTTTTTGGTTTCCCGCAGTGTTGCCAGATGTAGGAATTTCTCCTACAGTAGGGTTTTTTAGCTCTGCTTTTGGCGTAGGCGGGGGATTTTTCTACCGTCTAATGAAAATTATAAAATTCTTTTTAAAAACGCAAAAAGTTTTAAACTTATCTGTAACAAAAGTTGCTTACAATACCTTGTTTCTGAAACATTGATGCGAAGTGAAACATCTCATAACTCAGAGTTGCCAACATCTATAATTTATTCCATTGTATAATTAGTACCGCCCACGGATTAAGACTAAACTCTTAATTCGTAGTACCGCCCTTTTCTTCTTGTATTTCTACTGTCTTATAAGAGCAGGGATGGAACACGGGCGCAGAATTCATACCGGAATCTGTTTAAGAAATTTTACTACCTATAATATCGTTGATTTAAGAAGTAGAAAATTTTCTTACATTGATAGTGGCATGAATACTGCGCCCGTGTTCCATCCCTGTAAGAGTTGTTTTCTTCCTATTTAATCTTACTTACATACTGGGGAAAATTACTCAAGAAAATTAGTAAGGGAGAAAAAAGGGCATTATTATGGTTGCGTCGGCATAAATTAAAGTAGTTGGAAAATTTGCATATTTTTAATATATCCTTCCTTTTATTATTATTACTATTATTATTCAGAAATGGTAAATTTAATATAATTTTAATAAAAATATAACATTTATTTAATGTTTTGATATAATTAACATAAAAGTTTTAAAATAAATTGGACATAACTCATGTACATGTTAAAATTAAACTTTCTTGAAATGCCAATTGTCAAGTTATTTGTAATTTGTATACACCCACCAATCAAATAAAATATATTGTGCAGTGCAAAATCTTAATCGTAAATATATTATACTGATCTAAAAATGTATTTTGCTTTGTTTTACGTCAGAATACGTTGTCTTTCTTTTGACTTTCTGTAAATTAGTCTTTTTATTTCTCTTTGATCTGCTCACACCACCCATTTCGTCTAGCCACACCCCCTAAGGAGTCGGAGTAAGATACCTATCAAGTCGGTATTTGCTGGTTTAACATTGATTATTCATTACTAAATTAAATTTATTGGGTAAGTTTGATGCGAAAACTTGTCAAAGAAGATAATAGAAAAAAAAAGAGCTGACAGTATTAAATTTAAACAAATTATAGGAACATAGTCCATTTTATTTACTGTTTCCACAAATATTCATTTGTATACATATATTAGGTACTTGGTTTTATTTGTCCGTTTGTTTCCACAATCAACTTATGCATATATTAATAAGAATGGATATATATATTGTTACAAAATTGTAAATAATTGTGTTTATTTTTGTATAAATTCTTTCAAATAGGCTTAGTAAGTTGATAAAGTGCTAATTTTGTGCATTTCTAGTCGTTTTAGCGTTGAAATAGCCTTATTTTCCCTTAAAAACGCATTAAAAAGCCCCAATAAGGCAGGTAATAGATTTGGCGCCAAATTTGGCGACTTTTTTCCACCTTAGCAATTTTTTTTTGCGACCTTGGCGAGAAAATCCTTATAAGGGATATACCAAATATGGAAGCTCTAATCTCATTGGCTGATGAGATACGGAAATTTCTGGAACCTTCCACACTTTTCTACAGGGGAACATAAGGAGCGTTCTCCCGTCAAGGCGGTCACTCAGTTCAGTTCTCATTCAGCTTCCGCTAATGCTTGCATTGTTTGAGTCTCTTTGAAAGAGACTTGCTTCAAGTGTTATTGCTATACAGTTTGTACTGTGGATTTGCTATTGACAGCTGTTATTTGAGCTGTGTTTACTGGTTGAACTCAGTGCTGCCAGATTGAGGGAAATTTTTATTTAACACCCACCACTACATTTTAAATGAAACAGTTTGCTAATTGTTTCGAAACATCTTTCACAGAAATCGTCTGTGTAATTAGATAACCGTTACAAGTAAAATTTAACGGTGGATGTTAAATAAAAAATTCCCTCAAATCTGGCAGCACTGGTTGAACTGAAGCTGAAACTTAGTTTATAGACCTGTATTTTTCTGGAACTTTCTGTGAATAAATTACTGAATTTTTGTAAGTTTGGCCTTTCATTCTCGGACAACTCACGAACCCCCAAGTACGCAACATTTCTGGTGTCAGAATCGAGATTGTCTGTGAATGGTGATAACTAGAGCTATGGAGCAAGAGATGAAGAAACTTCTAGAAAGCTTAGCTACCCAGATGAATGAAATGAAAGGACAAAGAGAGATGAAAGAAAGTATGAAAACAGGACAAAAAGAGATGAGAGATAGATTAACTGAAGAAATGAAAGCAGTACAGGAGAAAACGGAAACATCGCAAAGAGATTTGACTGAAAAAATGAAGGAAATGAAAGACAGTTTGGGTGAAGTTCAGGGAGAAATTAAGTCAATCCAAGAAAAAGTTAAATGCAATCAAGAGGAGATGAAGGGAGAACTTTCGGCAGTAAAGGAAGTGATTGAAAGTAAATTATCGGATATGGAAAGCAGAGTAGATGGAATAGAAGAGAAAGTTTTGAAAATAGAAGAGAATTTTGAGAAGAAAGCTGTGAAGATAGAAGAAAATGTTATGAAGGTTGAAGAGAGTGTTTCAAGGATAGAACGGAGTTTCGAGGAGAAAGTTAAAGAAAATTTTCATCAGGAACTGAAAGGAAGGTTTTCAGAGATAGACGGTAAATTGAAGAGAATAGAAGAAGATCTGGAGAGAAAAGTGGAAGAAAAGTTAGAATCCATGCCCCAGGAAACTGAAAAGAAAGAGAGAAGAATCCAGAATCAGGAATTTATTAAGCTATCTACCTACGACGGCAGTTCCTCCTGGCACGTATATAAGACCCAGTTTTCCATCATAGCTGAAGCTAACGGCTGGAACTCGACCGCCAAGTCAGTCCACTTAGCAGCAGCATTACGGGGAGATGCAGTCGAGACACTGAGAAATGTGTCTAAAGAAGAAAGGAATGACTTCGAGGCCCTGACTAGAGCACTGGAGCTACGGTTCGGAGAGAAGTGTTCTAAGGACTATAATCGCCTCCAGCTAAAATCCCGTTACCAGAAAACGGGCGACAGTTTGCAAGAGCTGGCAGCGGACATTCAGAGACTGTCACACCTAGCATTCTCAGACTGTCATGCTGACACTCGAAACGACTTAGCTCTTCAGTACTTTATCGATGCTGTTCGGGATCCAGAAATTCAAAAAGCGTTGAGACTCTCCAACATCAGAGACGTAGAATCAGCTTTAGGCTATGCACTTAGGATAGAGGCAACCCAATAAGCCTCCCGTAAAGACCGCCATACCATAAGAGCAGTCTCATTAAATGATACACCTGCTGATGAAAATGAAATGAAGAGAAGTCTCGCAGAGATCTTAAATAGATTGCGCAGCCTGGAAAATTATAAGGAAATAAAGGATCGGAAGATAAAGTGCTGGGGCTGTGGAGGGGATAGTCATGTAAAGAGGAACTGCCCTGTACGACCAACTAAAGGAAATCCCCCGGCTTCACCATCACAGCAGGGAAACTAGGAGGAGGCCATCTCGCGGGGCGGAGGTTGCCTGAAATTAAAGAGCCCCAGTTTACAGTATTTCATGTTTCATCGATGAGTGGCGGCGATAATGGACTTTACGTCTATGGCCAAGTTAACAACACCGCCTGCCGGATGATTCTGGACACGGGAGCCAACGTCCCCATCATTAGAACGGATTTGGCTCAAGAGCTAAAAAAGAAGATCATTTGGACGCTGCCCTGTGTTAAACTCCAGACTGTAACCGGAGACGAAGTCAAAATATATGGAAAAATGAACTTGACCATCACTTTTTGAAATGCCAGTTACCATCATATGGCATATGTGGCAGATATAAGAGATCCTGTAATCATTGGAATTGATTTCCTGAGAAAATTTAACTTTAAATTGGACTTCAAGAATAATGAACTGCATTCGAATTCGGAAGACATAGCTGTGTTCAACACTGAAAATCAAGACATTCAGACAATATGCCAGATAACAGCCAAGTCTGAAATTTCCATCCCTCCACACACAGAGACAATAGTTTCAGGAACACCTCCCACAAAGCAATACTTCCGCTATGGACTGATTGAATACCCGAATACAGACCCCAAGAGGAGTTCTGGTAGCCTCATCTCTAGTTGATCTCTCAAAGAGAGTCACAAACATCAGCGATAAGGTCCGGACAGTGAAGAAGGATGAGGTGTTAGCAGCCTGCACTCCTGTAACTTGCATAAACCACCCCACGCAATCAACCGAATCCAAGTCTTCTGAGCAATTAACTACGGAACTACTCAAGAATGCAGAATTAGGAAGTGAACAGAGGTGTGCTGCGGAGAAGCTACTCCAAGAATTTCAAGATCTTTTTTCTCGAACAACTGAAGACGTCGGGAGAACGAACATCACCCAGCACAGAATTGATACAAGAAATCATCCTCCAATCAAACAACATCCAAGAAGACTTCCATTTGCTAAACAGGAAGAGGTCACTGAACTTCTAAGTGAAATGCAGCGCAATGACGTCATCGAGCCATCAACGAGTCCTTGGGCCTCTCCCATAGTACTGGTGCGAAAAAAGGATGGTTCAACAAGATTTTGCGTGGATTATCGTCGTTTGAATGACATCACGAAGAAAGACAGTTACCCTCTTCCCAGAATTGACGACACATTAGACACACTTGCTGGCAATGAATGGTTCTCGACTTTGGATCTGAAGAGCGGTTACTGGCAAGTAGAATTACATCCTGATGATCGCGAGAAGACTGCATTCACCACGGGTCAAGGACTGTGGCAATTTAAAGTTATGCCATTCGGATTATGTAATGCACCTGCCACCTTCGAAAGTCTGATAGCGACAGTGCTAAAAGGATTTTCCCATGAAGCCTGTCTGGTGTATTTGGATGATATTATCATCGTGGGGCGCACCTTTGAAGACCATCTACGAAACATCCGAAAGTTGCTGGAGAAACTCAGAATGGCTAACCTCAAATTGAATCCAGGCAAGTGTAACTTATTCCGTCGTAAAGTGAGCTACCTCGGCCACATCATCTCTGCCGAAGGTGTGAGAACTGATCCCGAGAAGATCTCTGCAGTCAAGAACTGGAGTCGCCCTGAAAATGTACACCAACTACGAAGTTTCCTGAGGTTATGCACTTACTACAGGAAGTTTGTCAAGGGCTTCTCAAATATTGCCAGACCACTCCACAAGCTGACGGAAGCCAAACAGAAGTTCCTGTGGACAGATGAATGTGAAAAAGCGTTCAAGCAACTTAAAGAGGTCTTAACATCATCGCCTATCTTGACGTGTCCACAGCCCGACAGACAATTCATACTTGATACAGATGCCAGCCATGAGAGTGTCGGTGCTGTTTTGTCGCAGGAAGTTGATGGTCAAGAACATGTCATTGCCTATTGGAGTAAATGCCTGTCTAAACCAGAGAGAAATTACTGTACCACCAGGAAAGTGCTACTCGCCACCGTAAAAGCCATAGAACATTTCCATCATTACCTCTATGGCAGAAGATTCCTGCTCCGGACTGACCATGCATCTTTAACGTGGTTGCTCCAGTTCAAGAACCTGGAAGGACAGATTGCCAGGTGGATACAACGCCTCCAGGAATATGACTTTGAGATACGTCATCGTAAAGGGACTCTACATGATAATACAGATGCCTTGTCACGGAAGCCCTGCTCGGAAAGCTGCAATTACTGCTCTAGAGCCGAACAAAAATACCTGCCGATAAATCCGGTTGCCTGCCAAGTTACTGTCTTAACACCATCAGATCAAGGTACCGATCCATGGAGTGACGAAGAACTTAGACAAGCCCAGTTGGAAGATCCTGATATAAAGCCAATATTACAACTGAAGGAGACGACCAGCGACAGACCTACCTGGCGGGACATTTCCAGATTTAGTCCCATTACGAAAAGTTATTGGGCATTTTGGGACTCTCTTCATATCAGAAACGGCGTATTATACAGAAAGTGGGAATCTGATGATGGGAAAAGCTTCAGATGGCGGATTATATTACCAAGATCAAAAATTCCAGATGTTTTAGAACAACTGCATAGTAGCTCTACCGGAGGCCATTTTGGGGTAATGAAGACTCTGCAGAAAGTTCAGGAACGCTTCTACTGGTGCAAGGCAAAGGAGGATGTGGAGAAATGGTGTAAATCCTGTGATGCTTGTGCGGCACGTAAAGGCCCGCAGAAACGAAGTTGAGGAAGACTGCAGCGGTATAACGTGGAAGCACCATTTGAACGGATTGCACTCGACATCTTGGGTCCTTTGCCACGGACCTCCAGTGGAAATAAATACATCCTCGTCGTGATGGACTATTTCATCAAGTGGCCTGAGGCATATCCCATTCCCAATCAAGAGGCATGCACAGTCGCAGAGGTCCTAGTGCAGCAATGGGTGTCAAGGTACGGCACGCCCCTACAACTTCATACCGACCAAGGTAGGAACTTTACCTCTGCTGTTTTCAAAGGTCTGTGTCAACTACTCAGCATAGACAAAACCCAAACAACACCCTTACATCCCCAGTCGGACGGCATGGTCGAGAGTTTCAACCGTACCATCCTGAATAACCTCTCTCTTCTAGTATCAAGGAACCAGCAAGATTGGGACTTGAAGTTGCCATTGTTCCTTCTGGCTTATCGAAGTGCTGTCCATGAAACCACCGGCTATACTCCAGCCCAGATGCTGTTTGGACGTGAACTTCGTCTCCCTTGTGATCTCCTATTTGGTTGTCCACCCGATGCGCCTTCATCGCCCGAGGAGTACATCCAAGATCTCCAGGCACGATTTGAGGACGTTTACAACTTTGCTCGGGAGCGGATTCACATTGCAACGGAGAAAATGAAGACAAGGTACGATCTAAAGGCTGCACAACATGAGTTCCAGGAAGGAGAGAAGGTCTGATTGTGGAATCCTGTTCGACGCAAAGGACTCTCTCCCAAGTTACAGTGCAACTAGGACGAACCATACACAGTCTTAAAAAGGCTGAATGATGTAGTGGTGCGGATCACTAAAACACCTTCATCAAAACCGAAGGTGGTGCACTATAACAGGCTAGCCAAATACCACAATTAACGGTAATATTAAAATTTAAAATGTAAATACTGGTAAAATTTGCGCATGCGTAATGTAAATATTTGTATATAAATACTTGTACATATTTGTGAATTTTGTAAATATTTCTCACTTGATTTTTGTATCTATTTTGTCGTTATATGCAACACAGTTTTTGCATTTTAGATTGTGTGAATTTGGTTAGTTTCGCCTCTTGACCAAGGGTTGCACTGCCCGGGACGTGCAGTCCTTGGGAGGGGGGCAGTGTTGCAAAATTGTAAATAATTGGGTTTATTTTTGTATAAATTCTTTCAAAGAGGCTTAGTAAGTTGATAAAGTGCTAATTTTGTGCATTTCTAGTCGTTTTAGCGTTGAAATAGCCTTATTTTCCCGTAAAAACGCATTAAAAAGCCCCAATAAGGCAGGTAATGGATTTGGCGCCAAATTTGGCGACTTTTTCTACCTTGGCGAGAAAATCCTTATAAGGGATATAACAAATATGGAAGCTCTAATCTCATTGGCTGATGAGATACGGAAATTTCTGGAACCTTCCACACTTTTCTACAGGGGTACATAAGGAGCGTTCTCCCGCCAAGGCGGTCAGTCAGTTCAGTTCTCATTCGGCTTCCGCTAATGCTTGCATTGTTTGAGCCTCTTTGAAAGAGACTTGCTTCAAGTGTTACTGCTATACAGTTTGTACTGTGGATTTGCTATTGACTGCTGTTGTTTGAGCTGTGTTTACTGGTTGAATTGAAGCTGAAACTTAGTTTATAGGCCTGTATTTTTCTGGAACTTTCTGTGAATAAATTACTGAATTTTTGTAAGTTTGGCCTTTCATTCTCGGACAACTCATGAATCCCCAAATACGCAACAATATATATATATATATTGTTTTAATGCTAGAAAAAATTTAAATAATAATAATAATATGATTTTACATAATTTCTATTAATAGTTTTGAATCGTATGGTATTTTGCAGGGTAAAAATATTTTAATGTAGGGAATGTAGGGATTTTTTCTCCATTAAGTAAGGATAATTTAAATTTTCATCTGGCAACACTGTTTCTAAAGGACGTCAATCTACGTCAGCGGTCGCGAAAGTGTTAATATTTAGAGTAATTTTTTTAAAATGTGATTTAATAGAAATTTTCCAAAAAAAAAAAAGACTGGTATGAAAAAAGGTGGGACTAAAATTTTTACGGAATTTTAATTAGAATGTTTGCAGATATGCAACAAATGTTTTAAATTTTACATGGGATTATGCGATGGATTTTACACGAGATTATGTGCGCTGCCAAACTACGGAACAAACAATTAAAACAATTAAATCACTATTATTATTATTGTTAATTTCATCTTTGTATTTCTCCAGGGATATCTTAGGGAAACCCGATCAATATGGGTAAGTATTTTTATGCTGCATTACTATTATTATTATTATCATTTTATATATAAATTATTTTAACGTTCTTTTCTGTTAAACTATTGTTTAAATTTTGTTGCACTGAGTGTTACAAATACTTCATTCTTCATTTGTATTTATTTAGCAACTTATACAAAATTTACAAAATTTTAATACTATTCTTAATCAATCTTTATTTCAAAGGTAAATTAAAGGAATTAGTCATGATGATTTTGTTAGTTTTATTATTTAGCTTTGCGGGGATGGAAGACGGGCGTAGAATTCATACTACTATGAGTGTAACAAAATTTTGTGTTTCTTAAATCAACGATATTATAGGTAGAAAAAATTCTGTAACAAATACTGGTATGAATTCTTGGCCCGTGTTCTATCCCTGAGCTAGGGATACTATTAGAATTATACTTTCGTTTAGAATAAATGCGGCTCCTGTTTTTCTGAAAGGCGGGTCGTATAATCTCTCTGTATAAATGGCTAAGAGAGTTTGCTTCCTGTTTGTCTGTGTGTTGACGCAAGTTGATTGGCTAAGAGAGATTTTCTTCTGTTTGTCTGTGTGTTGCTGCGACCAGCTTTTCATACTTTAGTTAATTTAAAAAAAATCGAATTGTCCGATCGATAAGTTAATTAAACCGACGGATTCAGAAAAAATGCGCCTTTCATTTGTACCTTATTTGTAACGAAATTTTGATTATATTTTTTAAAATTAATTAAAATATGAAAATAATAACCTTGTAAAAGTTTTAAAAATGGACATTTAAATTTTTAATTGTTGCCAATATATATATATATATATATATATATATATGTATTTTTTTTGTTTTTTTCAACATCAAATGAAATATGCTTTCACGCAAAGAATAAAAAAAATATATTAAATTTGCTTCTGCACACGAAAAAATAAAAATATGAAAATGGAGTAAAAAAATAAAAATAAAAAAATAAAAATAAATAAATGATAATAATATACCTCAATTTTAGATTTCTTCCCTCCTTTTGTTTAAATAGTATGTTTCTAGCACGGATGAATCGCACTTGGCATGAAAGCTAAATCAGCATTACATTAAATTAAAGAGCTTTACTTATTGATAATCCTGGATAATTTTTAAAATTTTGATGCTGAAATAGATCGGACATTTTTCGCCAAGGACTCCACTTTTTTAAAAGCCACTTTCCAAATAGCGCATAAAAAATATAAATAAATTATAAAATATTGAAAAATAGGAAAGAAAGAAAAGGAAAAGAAAAGAAACAAACAAAATAATAATAATAACATAAATTATGTATTTCTGTCTATAGTGACGATAAAAATTCAAAAGTCGCCAAGGGGAACTACATTAAGGCTGTACCATGATCCGGTTTACATATTTCATTATTTATTTTTCTATATACCAACTACTATTAACTAACTCAACTACTATTATAACCACAAAAATTAATTGTCTCATGCGATAGACGTAGCCGATCATAGCACATTGTAATATTATATTTGGTGTGAAATTGTTGTCATTTTATGGTTGATCGAATAAATCAAATAAATATAGAAAATAACATGAAAGTAAATATTATGTACACCACGTATACTATTGTTCATATGTAACTGGAATTCAAAAATAAAATGGCTGCTTCAATTTTTTTGATACTGTCCGTTTCGAAACTGTCATCTGATAAGCACCCAAATGGAAGCCCACTGGTAAGCTATTGTCACAGACACCCGAGAGTCTGCGAATGAGTGGGTCACTGCCGAAGGCAGCGGAAAACCAAAGCGGGCTATAAAACAATTTCATTTCTTTAAATTTTATTTTTGTTTGTGAAGCGATATAGAAAAGAGTTTCATTTAAATATAGTGACCAGCGAAGCAAGAAAAGCCTTCGTTGATTCACTATCTTCATTGATTTCATGAATTAAAAAATGGTTTCGTTAACAAACTTTGATCTATTGGCACGCAGGCAGCATCAGGCCGAGTTTTGTACATTTCGAGTTTGATTTTGAAATTTTTCCCGCATTCGGAATTTGGTTCTTTCCCGATCCGCGGCTTTGCTAGTAAATTCCTATTAGATTGACTCTTTTTTTCTTTCAGAAATCAACCAATTGCAATCAATTCGCTTATCTGTCTATATATATAATGCAGGGGTGTTCGCGTTCCGGGGTTTTATTTTATGTCTTACCAGTAATTATAAATTCTATTTTTGGTTGTATTTAATTGTTAATTATTACAAGAAAACTACAGATAATATCACTGTTGAAAAAATTCTGATTGTAATTTCCGGGGATACAAACACCCCTGATAATGGAAAATGTCATTATGATAACTCCGAAGTACTAAACCGACTTGAACGAATCTATCAAATGAATCTTTTGAACGAATCATTGGATCACTTAAAATGACGCGGCTTTCTGAAAATGTGTTATCAGAAAACTTTTTAAGTATTTTATTCATAGTTGCCACCTACATCGGAGGATTGTTAGTACGTGCCCCTTTTTCCACACCACTTACTTTTTATAGTACAGTATAGGATCCGTTATCCAGAATGTTCCGAAAACCAGAATGCAAAATGCCAATTACCAAAATTTTTAATTTTCATAAAATTTAAGAATTAAAGTTATACAAGATCAGTGGTCAGAATTATAGTTTTACAACGTACTTTCTTTAATGCTACGGTGTTATTCTGGGGAAATATGGTGAGCACAAAATTGTCCAAATAATTACTGAAAATTTTGCAAATTTAGGTTAGAAAATGAATTTTTATGGTATATGATAACAGACAAACATTAATAACATATACTTCTTAAATTGCCCAATAACAGATGAATTTTATTCTTGAACTCAGGTCACTTGCATGAAGTCTCAATTGTTATAAAAATTTTAAATAGTTTTTATTAATTCCCATTATTTTTAGAATTAATTTCATAGAATTTTAGTATTATGTGCTAAAAATATTTGAAACATTTATGAACAATTAGTAACAGAGACACGCTATAAGCAAAAAAAATATAGAAATGTTTGCAAAATCCAAATGAAAGGATTTTACTCTCAGATCCAAAATTACTTTTTATAAATGTTTATTTATTATTATTATTTGTAGTTTAAAATTCTAATTAAGAATTTTTTTTTGTTTTGTGGAAATAATTTATTAAATGAATATAGGTAAAGTGTTTATATATATTATTCATATTTATCACTTTCACTGCTATTTATGAAATTATATTGCACTATTTTTATACATATAACAAAGTGTTCCGAATTACAGAAAAAAACCCTTATCCAGAATATCCCAGGTCCCAAGCTTTCTGGATAACGGATCCTATACTGTAATTGCCTTTAAATGTATTTACCAGTGGCGGCTCGTGCAAATTTTCATAGCTGAGGCCCGATCCATCGTATGTTGTGTAATTTAACATTAATACTATTCATTATTCAAACATAAAAACAAACATTATTAAAGTGGGATGTAAATCGAAATTTCGGATTTTTTTTTTTTTTTTTTTTTTTTTAATGATGGCGAATTTTAAACTCAACACTATGGAAAAAATTGCATAAAATTATCTCAAAAATTAAAGTTTTATAACTACAATTGCAAAATTCTGCAATGTTCTAACAAATGGATTATCAAAATTTAAATACACTAAGCGACAAAAAAAAAAGCCGCACTTGGATGTTTTCCTTTTCGCCTTCTACAACCGCCAATTTTATCGTTTAAAAAGCAAATTTTCGAACAGATTTTACTATGTTGTCCTCCACATACACTTTAGCTTTGAGTCTAGTGTTAAGAACAAAATGCAATTGTCAGGAAAATTGTAATTTTAGAATTAATTTCAAAAATGGTAAGAATAAGGCAGTTAACGATGCCACAAAAAGTATTAATTTTTAAATGAAAATCAAAAAATATTTTAATACGTGAGATGGCAAAATAATTAAATGCTAACGAAATATTGGTAAAATGAATTTTAGCAAAATATAAATTTTTTTGGCCTTTTAAACTGGGAATTTGGCTTTAGGCGGTCATGTTGCTCATCCAAGCAAGATAACCGCAAGTTAAAAAGGCGAATGTTTAAAAAATCGATTTGTATCATGTTCAGAACTTAAAAAAGATTTTTAAAAAGTGTATAGTAAATTACTTTCTTCAAAAACAATGCGGGAACAATTAAACAAAGCGGGTCAAAAAACGGAAGATCTGCGAAAAAAGCCATTATTAAGGAAAAGAATTAGAAAAAGCACTTTAGTTGACCAAAATTTAAAAACATTATCAGTTAATTATTAGGCTGAACTGGTTTTCTCTGATGAATCAAGTTTTCTTTATTTCGTGCAGTTGAAAAAAGCTAGAATGAAGACGAAAATGTGACCGACTTAATGAAAATCGCACTTTTAAAACAGTGACACATTCTCCGTACATTATGGTAAGGAGGTGCATAACTTTTCAAACACTCGGGGAAATTTTTATGCTCAAGGGATCAATTAACTCGAAATAAAACACAATCTAAATAAAAGTGGTGCCTGACCGACTATTTTGGAGGTATCTTAGACATTTCCGTAAACAGCATTTGAAGATAATAAGGCACCTTACTACACGGCGTCTGTGGTAAGTTTATTCACTTCAAATTGTCAAAATTTCTTATACATTCCCATGAGAACCTATAATTCTGTAAGTAATCATACTGTTTTTCACTTTAAGTTAAATACCACAAAGGATATAGTAGAATTTCTTCTTTACCAGACATGGAAATGGTCAAAATCGTGATCCGCTCGAAAATGTTTCGTCTATAAAAAGGCGGGGGAGAGGGGAGAGGATTCGAAATTTGCAGCCTATAACTCTGCCAGAACTAGAAAAATTTATTTGTAATATTTGGCACATTGAAATTTCTGAGATTTATATTAAAACACTGTATAAAACTATGCCATTGCGCATTAATCCAGTAATTCCATATAAAGGTGGAATTAACCCAATGCAGAATGCATATATTTAACAAAAAAATGCTTAGATCTAACCAATAAATAGTTTTATTTCATATATTAAAATATAACTTGTTTATTTTATATAATAAATCATAATAGAATGCAAAGTGTATAGTTATTGCATTATATTCAAAAAGAAAGTTTTATGCAGATTTTAAAAAAGTACTTTGTAAAGTGCAATAAAACGAATTATTAAATCGAAAATGTACATATAGGTATCATTTCATACCTTTGGTATTATGCAAACAAGACAGTTTTATCTGTTTCAAACATTAATTTTAAAGTTATTACAAATAAAAAAAAGTATAAGTCATTTTTTCTGCAGTGCGGCTTTTTTTTTTGTCGCTTAGTGTATATGGAAGCTGGTAGATGGAAATTGCTAAGTTCGATAACAAGTCGCTTTTGTCGACATATGCATTTGGAGTTTTCCATGGTTTTCTCCAAAACTCGCATAAATAAGGACTATGTAACACTTAGAAAGACTCTCTACAGGGAGTACACCACTCAGGTCTAGGACCCTCTTTTAGCCAACTGTCTTTAACCCTAACACTACACACCATTCACATTTAAATTCAAATGTCTCAGCGTGTAATATTATTTAGCTTATGCTAATTATATCCCTAAGTCTTTTACTTATAGAATTTCAAATGTTATATTTATGTTTCTTATCTTAAAAAATAAATAAAATAAACCTTAACCAATCTGTAAGAAGTTATATTGTAATTTAGAAAGTCGTCATTAATGTAATGTGGATACATATTAAAAAAAAAAAAAAAAAAAAAAAAAAAAAAAAACATGTTTCTCACTTTAAGAGCTTAATTAAAAGGAACATTGCGGATGTTTCTATTAAATCGTATTTAAAAGAAAAATCATTTAATAATAATAATAAATCCCATTTTTTTGCAGATATTTAATCCATTTATCCATGTAAATCCATTATTTTTTTATTAAAAAATTTTGTAGTTTATTTGCATAAAAGTTTTAGTACACTATTCCGAAAAAAAAAAAAAAAAAAAAAACGTATTTTCTTTTCATTTTTATTCCCCCCCCCATTTAAATTCAAAATACTTTAGCTAAAGAGGTCTCAAATTCTTATGCGAGCTTTTATCTCAAAGGCTAATGTAGAAAATATTTTTGACTATTACCGGATTTCTTTTTTAAACACTAAAATTTTAAACCGTCATATATAACTCTAAAAAATGCACCGAAAAAGTAATGCAGAAGTCGCAAAATTTTATCCGCGAATTGTACGGTTAACATGTTTTAAATGAGACAGTTTTTTTCCCAGTAGTTTTGTTCCACAGGGCCAGTCATTGTGGGTCCATCAACCACAAAATTTCAGCTCGCAAATACTGATAGACCAGTTCGTCGCCAAATCTGTTAACCCGCTTTTCTAGTAGAATAAACTGTACAAATAAACACGCCAGTTATTTCTATAAACGGCTCCATTCTCTTAGATAAGGAAGGGAAGTAGCAGTCGGTCAGTCATTAGTGATTTCTGGCAGCTGAAAAAAAAAAAATCTATTCACAAATAAATGATAATGAAAGAATATTAAGAAAAAGTTAGATAGCCGTTGTTATTTTGTATATATATTTTTGAACAGTTATAAAAAAAAACAAAATAATTATTGTTATTACTATTTTGATCAAGAAAAAATTCAGGTGGGGCCGTGCCCCGTTGGCCCTTAATGTAGAATCGCCACTGGTATTTACGTAGGAATAATAGAAAAAGTACTTAAAAAGAAAGACTGGTGTGAAAAAAAAGCGAGTTCTAACAATAACCTGGATTATTAATTAGGATGTTCGCTGCTCTGACCAGGAAACCATCCCAATAGTGTAATAATTGAAATCAATTAAATTATGTTCATTTGAGAGGGCAAAATATAACGTGATTTTTTACGCATAAATTGTTAGCTCTCGTAAACCCTTTCTCGAGAAATCTACATTTAAGTTTGGGTAAAAATATAGTAATCTTAAAGAAGTGGGAGGAGTCCCGTGAAAACCTGCCGGAACCATGACTTTTATCAATTTTTAGATTTTATTTTAGCGAATTTTTAGGCATTATATCTCGATTCACTATATCTCAAAGCTGAAATGGGCAACTGATTATTCCATCAAAGAACCCGTTTGACTATGCTCTTTCGATTTCTGCTTGTTTTGGATTTTATTCATTATTTCTGTAAGGCGTAGTGTTATCGATTCAGGTGTGGTTGCACCGATTATCATCGAGCTTTCAGAATTTATTGCCGTTTATAATTTTGAAAATATATATGCATAAACTTATTTTAAATAATCTACTATTACGAAAATAACAACGCCATGTAAAAGTATAGTTCTCTTCCATCAGGTGAATAATTTTAATAGTATATGCTTTCATAACAGATACGTGGGAAAAGTGAGGGAAAAATGAAAATGAGAAAGGGAAAATGAGGTAATTTTTGGCAACTGTGGAAGGAAATCGTAAATTTATGAGTGAGATCACTGGCTATAATTAAAACGTAAATTTTTACTAAAAAAATTCCGGGATGAATTTTTGCAGCTGGATTTTAAATTTTGCCTCCTCGCAGCGTGGACAGCGCGCGTTTAGGGGTTAAAATAGGTGATTATTGTCAACAAGGATTTCATATCTTGCAAAGTATGCAATCTTAAGAATAATCAATGCCAAAAGGTCTTAAAAAAATCTCTCATATAGATAGTTACAATAAGGGTAGTAGCGTAGCAAAAACTAATACACAATGATATTGTTTTAATGCCACTGTGTTTATGGAGTAGTACACAGCTCTACTGGTTTCATTTATAGCATAGCAAATTAGATAACGAACATCTGCGATGTCCGATGTACCGGTCCGAAGTCCGTGCGACGATTAGGACCGGAGTTTATAGTGTTTCAGGGGCAACGTGACAGACAAACAGATGCGATTTTAATAATAGTTAAGATGATTTTCTCAAAAATTGCTATCTGCTTAAGTATCTGTTCATGGTAGTGAAACTTAACGTTGCACACGTTATAGTGTAGCAGGTGACGTATATGCTATGTAACGCTCAAACAAGGGTCCATATGCGCATTATACATTGCAGTTGACGGACAGAACTTTGAACATTGAAATAAAAGTATTTTGTGATAACTAGTTTTTTTTTTCTTTCTAGGTCTGTTTTATCGCGTCACAATAAAGGAAAGCATGACAAACAAATGTATTTAAAGCACTCCGTTTTCAGCACTCTTTTCTGCAGTGTCTTTTTTTACTAATCTACGAAGCTCTACCTCCTTATCTTTCCCCCCTTCTTGTGCAGTTTTTACAATAAGAAATATAGCTTCATCGTTCTACACCAGGCAGCCGCTCTAACAGTGTCCTCTAATAGCGAAAAACCACTTTACTATAAAAAGCTGATAACATATTGTTTTTTATGAAAAACAAGCCCCGCCTTCAGGCAATCCTCTAAAAAAATAATTTACATTAAAAAAAAATATAAAAAAAAAAAATAAATAAATAAAAAAAGATTTCACATGTTTAACACGTTATATGATATACCAGTAGCATTCACAGAATCAATTACTAAGAATAAAATTTGAATGATTAATCATGAGTACGTAAAACCATTTTAATAAAAAATATAGCATTTTAGAGGAACTCTAAAAGGCGGGGTTTACTGTTCAAAATAGGACAATGAAGTGTGACGACACCCTGAAGAGAGACGACAGTGTGTTAATAATCCGGAGAATTGTCAGTACCTGACTTTTCACACCAATCCTTTTTTTTTTTTTTAGAGAACTTTCCTTCTTATTTCATCGCAAATACATTAATATATATATATATATATATATTATAAAAATTAAGTGGTGTGGAAAAAGGGGCGGGTACTAACAGTACACCGGATGAGGTTGGAAGCTATGCTATGACTAGACGTCAGTTTTAGACTGTAGCTGCAGCCGTTCAGCAGTTAAATTGATGAGATCGGACTTTAATGGGCACCCTATATAATTTATGTAAATATCCACATTTTTGTAGCGTTTAAAAAGATGCAATGAATTCGAAATATCATTGCATATTTTTCTATATCATAATGCATAGGTTTATATATAGTGATGTAGTTTCTAAAAGAAGACAAATATTTACATATCTTAGACATGTTGAACAAAATATTACCTAAACGTGTAGAAATAATTATAGTTTTCCTAATATGACTTAGCATTTTATATTTATATCAACAATGAAATACCTTTTTAAATTCATATATAGATACTTTAAAGTTTTTAAAACCTGAAAATTTGTTGAAAAAACAACACAAGACATCCAATCCAAAATATACTAAAAAATGCCTATAATGTTTTTATAAAATTGTTGTGAGTTAGTAAAACATTACATTAAATGTTATTGAATTTAACAATTTATGAAGAAAAACTGCAAATTAAAGTGACAGAAAACAGAGTTTTTCTTTTGATATATTTTTCAACAAATGCCTTCTGTAGATTTCTCCCCCCCCCCCCCCCCAATAACAAACTGAACTTGTTAGAAAGTGTATATTTCTTTATTAGGGGATGGGGGAAGGTAGGACGAGTATCCTTACTTCTTAATCTTGTTAGGAGAAGCTTACGCAATTAGAAGACAACTAGACGAAAAATAAATCTGTTTTCTTTGGCAGGAACTTCTTATTTGAGCTGTATAGTTAAAGACAGATAAGATGAATTATTTTTTTTTCTTATGTTAAAAAAAGTTACATTTTTAATACTTAAAAAAAAATCTTCCTTTATTAAAAATAGAAAAAATTATGTCTTTTCTCTAAAACTTTTAATGCACATGATTTAGACTTTAAATTTATTTTTGTTACTTTAATTACTTACAAAAGACAAAATAAAAATTTTGAAATAATTCAACTTTTAAATAACAACAACAACAACAAATTAAATTAAAACATACAACCTTTATTCTAAATGTTGACTGCCGAACTATTTTCGCATGGGGCGCCCCACCTTTTTCACCTACGAAACGGTGTTCGAAGTTTGACGAAACTGACGTTATCTTTTAGCTTCTCTACTTTTAAAGACTCGGCGCCACTGACGATCGAGTAGTGCCCCATCATTGCCTTATCAGTTATTAAAATGAGATAAAATTTTTACAGACTCCCTAACCGCGGCATAATTGTGGTTTTGATAATTTGCTATTTTTCTCACATATTTAAATTTAATACTTATATTTTCGTCTCTATTTACTTGCGTTAAAGCAGTGGTTATTTTTCCGGTTGTAATGTCATGACTATGTTCTTTTACACGTGTTTTTATTTTTATTTTTGTTTTGCCGATATAACACATTTCTTTACCGTGTCTGTCATTATAAGGGCTTATATATATACCGGCCTTAATAAGATCTTTATCACTTCTAATCAGCTGGAAAATGTTCCGATTTGGCTTGATGGGGATATTTATTATATTATGTTTAGCAGCAACTTTTTTAATTTTGTTTGAGGCTCCGCGATCGTATTGAATTGAAGTGGTGAAATTGAGTGACGGTTTTTGAAAATTGTTAATTAAATTTAAATTTCTTAAACGTTTTCTATACAATTTATCTATTAATTTATCGGAGTAACCGGCTTTTTTGGCAAACTTTTTAATATTATTTAATTCATTTTTAAGGGTTTTATGATCTTTACAAATTATAATAGCGCGATTAATATAGGCCTGGATTGCATTTATTTTATACTTGAAGGGTGTTTTACTGTTTTTATGAATTATTTCGTTACTACTTTTAGGTTTTCCATAAACTTGGGTTGTAACTTTATTATTATGACGTGTGATTGTAACATCCAGAAAATTTAATTGGTTATTATTTTCATCTTCAAGGGTGAATTTAATGTTAGGATCAATGCAATTTAAGGTATTTAAAATTTCCTTAGGATCTGTTTTTTTATCAATTATGGCAAAAACGCCATCAACGTAATGAAACCAAAAGAAAATTTTGTTTTTAAGTTTTTCTTCTATAATATTTTCAATTTTACGTAATTTAAATTCGGCTAAGAACCCCTGAGATAGGGGAGCCCATCGGGACTCCTTTAATTTGTTTATAAAATTTTTATTGAATGTGAAATGATTTTCTTTTAACAGGAGATTGGTGGCAACGTTAAGAGTTTGAGCTATTTGCGGATTCTTATATTGTTCGTTTATTTAAATAAACGAACAAATGTTGTATGTTTTAATTTAAGTTATAAGTTATACTGCATGGCTTAGTTTACTGCAAAACAATAATAATAATAAAAAAAAAATTATCCACTTCAATGCTCGTATATAACCGACCTTTTGTACGTATTCTTCCACTACAATTTTCGTACAATAAAAATTTATTTAAAATTATTAGCTTATATATATCACAAAATCTGCTATTAAAAATTAGTGATAGCGAAAAGTAAAGGCTGTACGAATCCTGTTATATACTTAGATATATTGTACAGATGGATCATCTCTATAGAGCAACTTGTACGTTTATTTTTAACACCACTTTTGAGAGTAGAATTTTTTTTTCCTTATTTAACTACAGCAAATTACTTGAAAAATTCATAAAAGCTTTTTTTTTTTTTTCTGTAGAAAGAAGCTGCAAGATTATGCAACTAAGCTTCTGTAATAATTATAATGGGATTACGACACAAAATATTATAAATTCAGAAAATATAATTTAGAATTCAGATTTTAGCCTTAACCTAGATGTTTATAAAAATTTGAGCGTTTGATTTTGCTCTTCAAATTCAATTCCATTCTGATTTCTATATTTAATACTGTTTTCTTTTCATTTTTCAATCTGTTTATATATGTAGCTCCTTAATACAGTTTCCATTTTTTGCAATACTTGTGAGACTAATGTAGAGTCACCAAAAAAAAAAAAAAAAGCCCCCCCCCCACCTAATTTTGCCATACATTGTCGTAGAAACATGTGGTTGGTACCAATCGATTTGTGATAACGTCTAGTTTATAATGGTATTGTTACATTTTGCTTAGGGGGTCGTCTACATATTAAAACTGGCATCAACTTCATTTTTTTCAATGGTAACCCCCCTTTTTTATAATTTATTTGAATTCTTTGAATCAAATCATCGCGGAAAATGATATAGTTTATACATTTTGCTCACCTTTTCATGGAGTTAAAAGCTGTCAAAGTATGGGGATGCTAATGTTAAATGAATGTGAGAAACATTCATTCATATCTTCCCAAAAAATTATTATATTCAAATTCTGTTTTTTTTTATGTGTTAGAATGAAGTGACCCAAACATATTCCAAGCATATTTTTGATAAAAAATACATTTTTTGAATTATGAAAATTATTAATAAATTCATATTTCAAAAAATTATGAATTATGACCTATGTTAATTTTTGCACGAATAGAACGGGCATCATCAAAAACATGGGTTTCCAAATTTACAGCTTGTTCCTAACATTATTTTTTGAGTTACAGTGATATTTCATTTTTTACTGCTGTTACGGGGGGGGCGTCACTTGTTATAATTTGTATCCTCTGTGAGTCAATATCTCTATACATTTTGACGAAAAAGTATTTTAATTTACCTTTATGTTATTCTAATTGTTTTCTAAGGAACATTTCGATGTTTATTATACAAATTGGCTTATTTTTTATAAAATTATCGCTATGCAGGCAAGAGATTGGGAAAGAATTCCGAAAGAAATGAAGCCCTGCCTCTATATTGCAGAAACAGTATTTAAAAAACTAGTTTGCATACTCGTATATGTGACGCTGGTATGCATAAATGTCAATGGCATTTACTACATTGAATGTTGAAGACAAAATTTAATTGATTTAATTGGAAGTATGTAAATTAATTTTGTTTTGTAATGTAAAGTTTTAGAAAAATTTTTTAAAGGCGTGGCTTGAGTTTCAAAGAGGTGTATACTCGATTCTGAAATGTTAAGTCTTTGTCCTTAAATAGTACATAACATTTCCTAGTTTCTCACTGCTAAAATTCTGTTTTATCCCTGTTGTCGTTTTTTTTTTTTTTTTTTTTTTTTTACTTGAATATTCTAAGATTTGTGCACCTCAAGGTAAATTTCATGATTTCGAAAACATGGTAAGATGATGATACGTAGTGAACAATACTTTTTTTTTTCCTTTTTTTTTTAAATTAATATAATTAATATATATTGTTTTTACCAGATTTTTTTAAAACAAATTTTCTGTTTTAATCTTGTTGTGACATTTTCGCATTTGTAATAAAATATTAAATTTTTATTAAATGTTTTTTTAATACTAAATAATATAGTGGAAATTTTTTTTTCTTTTTTTTTTTTTTTTTTTTTTTTTTTTTTTTTTTAAGTTTTAAAATCTGTTATTGAAACAAAGCGCAATATTATTTATTTTCGATTATTCTAATCAGGGCGTAAAACTGGCGTCAGATTTATTATGGAAAAAGAATTTAAAACAAAGTAATATGCGTTATTACTTTTAATGCTAAGTTTATACGTGACATCTAAGTTTTAATTTTGTGTCATATATAAAGATATTATTTAAAATAGAAATGGTTGTGAACAGTATCGCCTTTTTATTGAATATTAAACACTTTCGCGACCGCATGTTTTTGTCTTTTAGATAGTCTGTTCCGCATGTGGGCGTTATTCATTGAAACTACATTGTGTCAGAACGAGGTTTTCTATACCCATATTTATTTTACAAATGAATATTATTATATTCTTTCTACTGAAAGTATTTGTATTCATGCTATTTTGTTTATATAAATATGAATATAAGGAATATTCTTAAGAAATATAGTAACACACAAATTGTGAAAGAAACGCCCACTGGAGGAGTTTCAGATTTCCAATGACGTGGATCTTCGTCAGCGGTCGCAAAAGTGTTAAATATCCTTCTCAGATTTTAGCTTAAATCTTGTTATCTATATTTTTGTATATTATATATTGTTGGTTTGTACGCATAAAATTTAAAACTTTATAGTAACCCTTTCATGTGGTTCTTAGTGTATAAAATAAAAATATACCCAACAGAAGTATATGATTCTTTTTTTTTTTTAAATAATATATATATATATATTTTTTTTTTACCGGTATTAATATTATTATCATTATTACTATTATTCTTTTATCTTGGTATCTAGATTTTTGTAATTCAACATTCTACGTTTCATATGACTCAAGCTATTTGTTTTTTTTTTTCGTATGAAGTGATGTATTTAACTATTTGATGTTTAATAAATAGAAACCAATAAAAATCTTTTAATTCAAAAGCTAACATAGAGTTCTTGGAATTGACATCGTTTCTTTTATTTTATAATTAATATTTCTGTATTTTTTTTCGGTGTAAAACTTAATAAATAATGTCTATTTTATGGTAGATCAATATTTATTTTTTCTAAATGTGTAGACGGACCCCTAACACATTTTCACGTGTAACTCTATTTAGAATTGATTTATATTATATAAACAGGTATGTTTTCCAAACCGCCTTGATCTCAGAAATCTGAATAAGAGGTCAAAAATAGGGGTTGTCATTGAAAAAAATTAAGTTTATGCCTGTTTTAATATGTAGATGACGCCTTAAGCAAAATCTAACTATACCATTAAAATCTAGACGTTATTACAGATCGATAGGTACCAGCCGCATGTTTCTACGATAATTTAAGGCGAAGTTAGGTGGGGGGGGGGGGCTTTTTTTTGCTGACTGTACAGTCATTAAAAAGGGGGGAAACGCTGCCCCACAACTAAATTCACCTCACATTGTCGATCAAGAATAACGTCTAGTGTGTAATGTCATATTTAGATTTTGCTTAGGGAGACGTCTACACATTAATACTATCGCATCTTCATTTCCTCAAATGACAACATCTATTTTTAACAGTTTGTGTTTAATTGTTTTGAGCAAACCATCATGAAAAACAGCATAGTTTATGTATTTGTCTCAAATTTTCATAAAGTTATGAGCTTTCAAAGTTCGAATATGCTAATGTTAAATGAATTTTACAAATGTGATTTCATATCATCCCAAAAATTTATTAAATTCAAATTACTTTTCTAATGCGTTAGAATGAAATTACCCAAATATAATCCATACATATTTTTGATTAAAACATATATTTTTAATTAATAAAATCATTAATGAATTCATATTAAAAAAAACTATGAAATATGACCTATGACATGACTTTTTAAATTTACAGTTCCTTTTCTCAGGTAACTGCCTTGGAATATTGAAAAATTAGTTGGACAGATTGGAAAGATACATTTCCGACTTCGTAAAGGCTTTGTCCTCCTGCGCGAAGAAAACGATAGGGTCGTTCGCTGAATTTGGAATTGTTGACGGGCCGAAAATTTGCTTTGTAAGAAAAAGAAGGTTGTTTTGTTTAGAGGAAAGACCAGGAGACCTTTATAACATTATTTCATGAGGAGTAAAGTACTTTTGCGAGTAAAATTTTTGTGCTGTGCCAAAGACATTCGTCTGCGAAGAGCAGAAGGTTTTCCATGCAGCATGTTTGGCTAAGTTAATTTGTTTTTTATATTGCGCTTCAAGTCTCTTAATTAATTCCTTGTGTTCTTGTGATTCTGATATTGGTATATGTTTAGTTTTCCGTCGTTTAGTTTTGCGCAGCGTTTTAAGTTGGGGGGACCAGAAGGAAGGGACATGGTGACGTCGTACTGATTTCAACCGGAATGAAGTGCTAGCTGCTTCTTTTATTGTTGAAGTGAAATGCTCTGTGAAATAGTCCAGTTGTGTTATCGATTCTACGTAAATGTATCATAAATGTATTATAAATTTTATGTTATATTAATAGAGGCACAAATAATAATAATAATAATAATAAGTCGCCTATGGCAGCCCTGCTTTTTTATTATAGTTAGGGGGTTATCACCTGTTATCATTTGTATCATATATTAAAAAAATGTTAAAAATCTACCGTTTTTTTTCTTTTTTTTTTTTCTTCTTCTTCTTTTTTCTTCTTCTTTTCTTCTTCTTTTTTCTTCTTCTTTTCTTCTTTTTCTTCTTCTTTTTTCTTCTTCTTTTTTTTTCTTGGTGCGTGTGTGTGTGTGATTCTAAGTAATACAATTCAAATTAACTTACTATTGTAAAACTAACTCTTTACAGGCGGGAGATTGTGATGTGATGATACTGCAAAAGAAATGAGCACCGACTGCTGGGTTTCTCTTTAATAATACTCTAACACATTATTTAGCGCATTCGTGTTTGACTCTTTATGTGACACCAACTTTTATATATGTATATAAATGCCAGTGGCATTTATCGCATCTAATGTTGACAAAAGATTTCAATGATTTAATCATGAATATGTGAAACCAATTTCTTATAAAATGTAGCATTTTAGAAATATGCCTAAAGGCGGATTTACTGTTCAAAGCAGGAATATAATTACTCTAATGCATCTTTGCTTGTAACTCTATATCAAGAATTAATTAAAAGTACCGTAATTTTTGGCGTACAATCCATAGGTCATATATATATTCGTTTCGCCCCAGAAATTTTAATTGACAAATAAAGCTATATTTGTACGTGATGTTTAATCGAAAATATATAAATTTATCTGTTAAATACAATTTATGGTGAATCTTTCTTGCAGATTATACGCCGAAAATTACGGTATATAAAATATTTTTACCAAGTTGCTTTGTTCTTAGAAATTCGCATAATTAGTCAAAATTAGGTGTTGTGATTCGAAAAAACTGTGTTCGAGTAAATTTTATTTTTTAGGGGAATTAAACAATGGTATTAATAATTACATGTTATTACAGCCGCGTATTTTTATCATGATTTGTGACAAAATTAGTGTTAGCCTTTTTTTCTTCCCCCCCCCCCCTTTAACTGTACGTAAAATCGCCATATTATAGTTGCATAAAATTATGAACATAATCAGGGTGCAGAACTCATACCACTATCAATATAACAAAATTTTCTACTTCTTAAACCAACGATATTATAGGTAGAAATTTTTCTTAAGCAGATACCGGCATAAGTTTTGTGCCCGTGTTCCATCCCTGACATATTAAAATCAATAAATATTTTATTTAAAAGATAGGCATTTAAAATAAATAATTAGCTAAAAATGAACATGAAAAAGTGATTATGCTAGCTTTCAGAGAAGTCAGCTTTTTTTAATTATTTCGTAGTGTTGTTAGTGCCCGCTTTTTTTTCATATCATATTTTCTTGTTATTTATTCGTAATTACATGTTAGAAAAAATTACTGTTCAATGAAACTGGTGAGGAGAAAGGGTAGATATTAACTATGCTATGGAATAAATTAAAAAGTTTGTGCCTTTGTGAAATAACCTGGATTTCTGTGGAATTCTTTCACACCACTGCTTCGGAAAAAGTATTTTTGTTTTTATATTTTTGCTAGTATTCAATAATTAAACAGGGCAAAGGTAACTTTTCTAAATGGTGTTAGAGTATCGCAAGAATTGGTGCTTATGAAATAATGTTTGTCAAAGTTTATTTTCAATATACTTTATATCTAAATAATAATAACAACAATAATAATAAACTTAATAAATCTACATTCGTAGATTTAAAAAGAGAGAAAAAAACAGTTGGAAATGATAATCTCTTATTTATAATATATTATTCTCATGATTAGTTTAGTAAAAATTTATATCAAAAATTTGCTATAAATATTAATACCGAAATTCACACTTTTATGTATTTTATAATTACTTTATTTAACAAAGAACAATACTCGAGAATAAGAAATATCTGTTATATCTTTCAACAAAATTTTATGTAGATTGATGAAACTTATGAAAGACTAGACCACAGAAATTTTTATATTAGAATGTTTTTATTTCACCGTAAAATATATCTTTTATTCTCGTATGTCAAAACGACTATTTTTCTAGCAAATCTTTACGAAGTAAATTTATCTCTCCAGCATTATGTATGCAAAATCACGGAATATAAAATATGAAAATTTGATTATTTTACTAAGTTTTGTTGAGAATAAATTTTTTATATTGCCCGAAAGAGGATATTTCACTTTATTTTATTAAACATCACGTGAATTTAAATTCAAAGAGTTCATTATAATATTTTTCATTCAAAACAATTTTTTTTATCTGTTGGTCTTATACGGAGTTGCCAACATTTTAATATATTACGTAGAATCTTTAGTCCCACCTTTATTCTATATGACTTTTTTTTAAATAGTAATTTTTTCTTATTTTATGGTAGTTATATATTGATGAAAAATAATCTAAAAATAAAGTAGTACGAAATAGGGACGGGGCTAAAAATGCCCCGGAATAAACTAAAATGTTGGCTCTATGGTTTTATATCTCATTTGAGTTCATTAAGTTATTGCAAGGAATTTTTACTATATTGTTAAGCTCAAATAAAAGTACTATTAAATACATATAAGAAGATTTCAGAATTCAAGTATTATAATATGAGATACTTAAACAAATAAACATATTCAGCTTTGTAATATATATATATATATATACTGGATGATCCAAATAAAGTCACAGAAAAAATAAAAATAAAATTATTATTTAAGAAGATTGTAGCTCTATGTGGTTTTCATTGAAATGTACGGAAAAGCAAGGAATTTTGTTTATATGTATGAGAAAAAGTATTAGTTACATTTTTTCACCAACATATCGCACTGTATTTGTAGTATTTTCTCCCATTGTAAACAGATTTGCCTGATCAAATGACGTCATATTTCGAATACTGAAGCTTATTTTAGGAGAATTTCCAATGCGCAACATCTGATCGTAAATCTAGTGAATGATGGCCATCACACGGACAAGGAAATACTCTTAAACTAAACTTATACTATTCGACAAAAAAATTACAGGGGATAGTAGATGGCTCAAAATATCTGCGGTGAAAAAATTAGCTGCTTAATTACAACGGAAAAGCGGTAAAAAATTAATAAAAGTCAACATTTTTAACGTCAAATGCAACCCTTCTTGACAAGGATGCAGAGAAAAACACCAAGTAATGAAACTGCCTATGTGTTGTTCTCCGTCGCCAACTGATGCTAACTGAAAGGTTCTGGTAACCCTGATTCAATTTACAACATCGTTCTACACCTTTCCTAATGAATTTTCCTGATAACCTCACCTTTCCTAATTTTCAGAGTATGAATTTCCTATATGTTCTTTTAACACATGTACCAATTTCATCGAATTCTATGAGTTTAGGTAAAAAACGTTTCCGTGTGAGCATTTATAGTCCTAATTAAGTTGCTGAATTTACTGTGCCAATGTAAAAAAGTGATTTTACAATTTAAGCGCCACCAGAAGAAGAAAATTTAAACTAATTTGCTAATAAATGTTTTGTTATCTAAAAAAGTCCCATATCTTTCTATGCATTTAAGTGAAAACTGCATAACGGCCAACACTTTTTGAATAATATAACATTTATTTTTTCTTTGACTTTTAGATCACCCTGTATATATATATATATATATATATACATATTGGGATAATTGCTTATGAGAAAGAAAATTTAAATCAATTTGTAGCTAATAATAAAAAATTAAAAAAAAAAATTAAATATATTATCTCAGGCTTGTCTCTCTAATATGTGTATCTAAATACGAAACATTATTAGTATCTAGAACTTTTTTTACGTAAAAAGCAATGTAATTAAATTTAGTTATTAATATTTTAATTCATTTTTATTCTTTAACAAGATTGTTCTTTTCTGTTAAAAAAACATTTCTTAAAAGAAAAAGAAAAGAAAGGAGCAGAGTCTTAAAGAATATTTTATGACTTAACTGCTTAATATAGCAAATTCTTTAGAATGTTCCATATACTGTTCCTTTTGAAATAATCGCCATCATTCTCAAGTGATTTAAACCTGAAGAATCCTTTCTGTTTTTTTCTTCGTATGCACGTAATTAGTTAATTTACTTAAGCTAGCTTTTAAGTATCTATTTGATCTAACAGAGTTCCAATTTCAATATTTTTACCATAGCTGTTCCGCTGCCAATATTTTGCAGCAACTTTCCACGATTATACCAGTGAAAAATGCAGTACAGGTATTTTGATAGAAAAGGTCAAAGTAAAAAAGAATAAATAAATAAATAAACTGGGTAGACCAACATCTTATCTAAACATAAAATTTTGTCTACAAGCTTCGCTATTAAAGAGATTCTATGACCAAACTAATTAACACATAATTCATATACTTATTAACAGTGGTGACTCATGAATGCATATTTGCCAATTTTTTAGTTTATTCTTTAAAGTTTTAGCACTGCCCATTTTTCACATCACATTTTTATACAGTAATATTCTCTAATATGTAATTACGATGAAGTACGTAGAAAATATTCTAGAAAAAACTGATATGTGAAAAAGATGCTAAAATATTTATGGAATAACTTAAAATATTAGTATTTGTAATGTAATTCACACTCCTTAACCCTTTAGAGACGGGACTAAGCTCGATTTTCTAACCTTTAAAGACGGGAGAATTTTGCATTGTGAAAATGAAATTGGACTCGTCCAGTTTTCGGTATCTCTGTCACCACGAAGTTTCTAAAAGAAGGTGGAGTAGCACCTGTCAAAACGTTCTCCTACATTTTTACTAGACAATGGAGCCGGATTATAAGAGACTTGGGGAACGGGGAATTTTCTATGTAACTGTAAAGAGTAGTAAACTCCAACTTAGAAGAGATAGATAATAACATACTAGATGAAATTTTTATTTTAAAAGAAAGTACTTACTAAATTAAGTCTTCTTGATTGAAATTTTTTGAGATAATTTTTTTTTCAATGATCCTTTTTTTATAAAGGAAACACACAAATTTTAAATAAGATATTTAATTTAACATTTGCGTTTTTCAAGCAAGAATTTATTATTATTATTATTCCATTTCTTGTCTGTAAAACAATGAGAAGTTATGCAAGAGAAACATCGATTTTCTAACATATATTAATAACAATCTTTTTATAATTGTCTAGTATAACTGTTATTTATTCGTTTGTTTATTTGACATCGAAATAGAAAAAAAATAAAAAAATAAATAAAAAATATAACAATTGTGTAATCACTAGCTTTACCGGACAATCGCTTAAAATTATCCTAATTTATGATTTGCATATTGAAAATATTTGAAAGCACAGAAAGAAAAATAAAATAAAAAAGTTAAACGCGTTTTATATATATATATATATATATATAATCTTCATGAACACTCGTTTATAACGATTATAATTTTTTTCCCAATGCTTTGTTCTTTTCGTTATTTCGCTTTAAATTTTGTTAGCATTCCAAAATTAAGTATTTGGTTTTTCCCTCTATTCCTGCTCTAAATTTTCGAATGGAACTTCTATGCCATGTTATTTAAATAAATTTTTAAGAAACTTTGATCATTACGATGCATTATTAAGGTACACTTATTTATATAAATTATTAAAATTAGTTTAATCATAAAATTCTTTTAGGAAATGAGACCTGTTTCTTTCAGACAAGTTAGACAATAAAAACAGTTTTACTTTTTGTTTTCCTTTGACAGCAACTGAAAAATAATAATATTTGCCATGAAAATTTTAAGAAATTAATATAATAATCGTTGCTGAGGAGCAAAACTTCATAACTTAAATATCTTTTATTTTATTTATTTATCCTTTTAACGCTTTATGTATATGTAACTAATAATATAAGAATTAGTTTTAATTATATAGAATAATTACATTAAATGAAAGTGAATGAAAATTACTCAATTTTAATTATTAATTAAATACCAATTTCGTAAACATAAGGAATAAATTTACGTATCAACTATCCTGATTTTCTGAATTTTTTGTCAAGCTTTTCAAAAGACTACAAATCATTTTTATGATTACAGGATGCCTTTAGCACAAAATTAAATTTTGTAAAAAAAAAAAAAAAAGAAGAAGCAGTTTTACTGGAGCGAGAGAATTATTTCTTTCAAACTGCAAAAAAGGCCATCGCTATGAAATCCGCAATACTCGGGGGAGGGGGATATTATAGCAAATTTAATTTTATTTTGAACAAAATTTTAAATATTAATTTTAGGGTAGTTTATTGAACCAAGGACTTCCTTACGCAATGAGAAACGTTATTCGATTTAAAATTTTATGTTTTTAAGCTATAAACATTGTATAAGTAATAAAAAATTATATAATGGTATATTTTAATGGTGTATACAGTAGTACCTAAAATTGTTCCTAAACCTATTTTAGAGTATTTCCAAACTAGCTTGAACTTAATTATCTTACTTTATTAATCTTACCTTTTAAAATGCTATCTGTCTTTATGGTATTGAAATGCATTACTCAAATTCATAAAATGGATCCTTTCACATAATTCAAATTTATAAAATTAATACCAATAAATTTCATTAATATTTTTATAACAGTAAAATTCATAAAAGCTGCTCTTTTATAAAATTTCGTTTCATAAAAAAATGATCTTTTTATAATTTTTACTTCCATTGCTCAACTACTGTAGGTAACGGAAATATTATATTGCATTTTAGGTTGTGATTACGAATTCACAGTAAAAAAAATAAATAAATAAATAAATAAATAAAATAAAATAAATAAATCTTTAGATTCAGAAATTTCTAAATAATCTTTAGATAAAAAATTAGAAATTTATTATTATTATTATTGGTTAATTAAAGTGTGATTTTTTTTTTTTTTTTTAAGAAAATTTTAGAGAATATTTTTGAACTTTGATGCATGGAATTTAAAAGCAATGAAAGTAATTTGGGAATTTGAATATAAAATGATTTTTCAGTTTTTTTGTAAGTACAAGTATTTTTTAGAATTTCAAAAATAAAAGTGCTTTTTACAAGTTATCGAGAAATATTTTTTAAATGCTTTATTTTAAAAAATAAATAAATAAATAAATAAAATAATTACTTTTTAAGAGATAAAATCGGTAGAAAATAATAACACATATTATACTTTGAATTAAATATATGAAATATTTTTGCTTACTTATTAAAAGAATTGGTTGATAAATTAAAACAAACATTACCATTATTAGAAACTGTTTTATAATTTTTAGAAAAAAAAAAAAAAAACAGATAATTAGTTTCTTTAAAATAAAATTTCATTCTTCCCTGTTGTCTTGAACTTACAGGCGAAATTGTATTAGTTCTATCTGATTAAGAGTAAAAATAAAAATAGTTACAATACTATTCACTTTTTAATAACAAACGTCCAGAGACTAACAGATTACATATCTAATTTAGTAAGATTTAAAAAAAAAAAAAAAAAAGAATAAGCATTTGAATTTTTAAGTGTATATCATGTTATTGGATATTGAAATAATTCAACGAGCCCTTTAATTCAGTAAAAGATAGTTTTCAATATTACATATAATATTCCCGTAAAAATTTTGATATTTCGATATATTTCTTCAATATGATCTTTTACGATAAAATGCAGAATTAATTGTTAATATACATTAGTCTAAATTTAAATATATTTATTTTACCAAATAACATCTTACGATATATATATATATATATATATATATATATACAGATATGCATGTGTGTGTAAATAATTGTTTTTCATAAATGAATCATTGTTACAGAAAAAAAAGAAAGAAAAATGAGCTGTGGAATCCTAAATGTCTCCTAACCCCCCTTGCCCCTTGCATCCATCACTTGTCATCGCCTGAAATCTCTAATCCACCCTCCTGTCTCAACAATGTGCATACAAAAGGATTAAAAGAGTTCTTTTCTATGGTGGATACAATGAGTATTTCACCCAAGCACAAACTTTTCCCTATATACCTGTCACCCCTAAATTCTCTCCTTACGGCCGAAAACGGCCCACTCCGTCCTTTGCCACGAAAGCCGTTATGGCCGTATCCGTCTTTAAAGAGTTAATACATTCTATTTTAATACCAAAAATATCTGAATATTCATATATCTTAGATTTGCTTCTTTCCGATCAAACACTTACTTATTTCAAATTTTACTCTATATATACAGTGTGCAAAACAAGGTTCGCAACCATTGATCGCAGACATCTACTTTCAATTACAAAATGTTTTTAAAAATGTAAGCATTTATGATATGACCTGTTTCAATTAAAAAAATCAGTTCTTTCAAACTTACCGAAACTAAAATTTTATGCAGCCCTGAGTTTCCTGTAGCAGAGATACCAACATTTTAATTCATTTCGGAGTATTTTAAGCCCCGCCATTATTTCATAACACTTATTTTTTATGAGTAATTTATTTTTATTTTATCGGAGTTATATATTTGAGAAAAATTTTCTATAAATAAAGTGGTGCGAAAAAAGGCGGGGCTAAAAATACTCCGGAATAAATTAAATGTTGGCATCTGTGCTATAGCATAGATGACAATATATATATGTTATAGCATATATAAATCCAATAAAATAAGAATGAATGACTCTTAGAAAATAAGTGTTATGAAATAAAGGCGGGGCTTAAAATACTCCTGAATAAGTTAAAATGTTGTCATCTATGCTATAGTCATATACACTAAAATATAGTAGAATCATAGCATCCTAAACAAAATGCCTAACTAATGAAGCTTATTCTACTCGTGCAAAAATTAATATAAATCATAATTTATAATTTTATTTTAAATATGAATTTATTAACAATTTTCATAATTAAAATTATGTTTTTTTAACGAAAAATATGCATGAAATACGTTTAGGTAATTTTATTTTAGCGCCAAAAGAAAAAAAAAGGAAGGGGGGGGGGTGAAAGAAATAAAAAAGGAAATTAGTTGAATAAGTTTTTGAGAAGATATGAAATAAACTTAAAAAATATTGCTACGAATGAGATGTAAATTTCTAAACTCATGCTTCTGATGATGCTTATTCTATTTGTGCAAAAATTAACTTATAGGTCCTAATTCATATCTTTGAAATAGAGGAATTTATTAATTTTTTTTTACTTAAAATCTTGTTTTTTTTTTTTTTGTTTTTTTTTTCAAAATATGCATGGGAATACGTTTGGGTAATTTCATTCTAACACACAAATGAAAGAAAATAAAAAAAAAAAGAAAGAAAGAAAATTTTGAATTGTGTAAGTTTTGGGGAAGACTCGGAATGTATTCGATTCATTTAGCATGCACACCCTCGGATTTTGACAGCATATAACTCTATGAACCACTGAGTGAAATACATAAACCATACCATTTTTCGCGACGTTTTGACTCAAATAATAATAATAAAAAAATCAAAAATGGGGTTTGCTACTGAAAAAAATTAAATTGATGCCAGAATTAATAAGTATACGGCTCCCTAAACAAAATTTAAGTATACTATGATAAAATAGAGGTTATTAGTAATCGATTGGTACCAGTTGCATGTTTGTATGACGATTCGAGGAAAATTAGTCGGGGGTGGCGATTTCTTTCATGAGCAGCGAGCTTTTCCTATTACAGCGAGCAATGTTTAAAATAAGCCCATCAAAAATGTGTAACTCAAACTGAGTTATAGCAGTCTTTAAAACCTTACCAGATCTTGAATAATAAGAGTACCAACTGCCATGTTGTCCGATAAATAAAAGAATCAAAATGTCTGAGTAAGGTATTCGGATTTGAGGTATCAAGGTCTGAAGGCTATTATAAAAGTATCTGATACCAGAAACAATGTTAAGAGCAATTTAAATGGATTTTTTAAACTTTTTATTTATAAAGTGATATAAAAAGTTATTTTTTATATATATATTTTTAAATAGTTATTTGGAAGTAGGCAAAGCCTGCTAGTACAAAATATTTAAAAGTTTGGTTAAAAATATGAAAACACAAAATTAAACATAAAATGAAAAGTCACACATGATGTATATTTTAAAAGCTATAGATATAAATAAAGAAAATACTGAATTTGTATGAAAATAAATAATGTATACATATAAAAAAAATATAGTAGTAAGATACATTAAGGCTATTTTATTTTATCGAAAGATTTTGTGAAAGATATATATTTGACCGAAAACATCTACTTTTCCCCAAGGGATATATCAATTTTGTATCAAGATAGCTTACAAAATTGTGTCAGATTCAATTTGAAGGTAGAATTTTATGTTGAGTTATTTTAACGGAATGTTGTGGTTGATGTAGATGTTATAAAAATTATTGAAATAATTTTAGAATGATATATTTCGTAATTCAGAGTAGTCTGGAAGGTACAAAAGAAAATATTTTAAATATTTTTGAAGCAAGAATTTTATGTCGTACGCATATATATACATACGTCTATGCAAAACTTTACGTAAATTTTAAATTGCGCACATTTTCAAATACCTATTATTCACTTACTTAAATTGTTTTGAAGACTAGTTTGTTTTGACAGATTTTATTTTTTTAAAGGAATTTTTAAAGGTTTTTATACCAGATTTCTATGATTAAATAATTTGAAAATATCTGTGAAAAATATCGGTATCCAATATTTGGTCCGGTTAGAAGCTATGTAAATTATACAAAGCTTTTTTCTATTCTGTATTCCAAATAAAACCATTAGTAGGTACTGAAAAATATTTGTTTCAATAACCGATTGAATTGAAATTTTTATTTATGAAGAGTTATATATACGTAATTGAAAGAAAATACAAGAAGAGAATATACTACGTGCAAAAGGAAGAAAGAAAGAAAAAAATAAAGAAAGGGAAATGTAAATTTCTGTCCCCTAAACAGAATTTAATTTCGAACGGGACGCTTATTTTTTTAAACTTTATATATTTTTTTAAACTTCTATATTTTTATTGCTTGCACATTTTTCTGTGTTTCTTTCCTAACTTATGAACAAAAAAAAAAATTTCCCTTATTTATTATTTATTTTATATTATTTTTTCGTAGGTCATAGAGGAATTATATGGAACACACTAAAGTCCGTCCGTGTCCACATTTTTGAATGACAGCTGGCTGCGACTACTGGGTCTTAAAAAGTGTCTCTAGGTATAGCAAATTGGCTTTTCGTTACTAGATGCAATTGCTTACAGTGCCATCTAGTAGAAAAAGGCGGAGTTAACGTTCTTATCTGGAAAACAATATGAGATACGGAAAAAACGAGTTACAATTTGTAGACCATCATTTAGTTAGAACGAAAAGGCACATTGTTGACATGAATACTAAAAACATAACTCTTAAAATGTGCGTTTGTTTCTTCATGCTTTCCTACACTGTAACGTGACAAAACGATAAAAAAAAAACAAAAAAAAAAAAAAAAAAAAGAAAAAAAACCTAATTTTCCTTATATATATATATTTACTTCGAAAGTTCAAACTTTTCTCTGTTAACTTTAAGGCACATCTTTACCCTTCTTTGAAAATTAGTTTACCTATCATTTGAAAATAAGTAACCTATCACCCGCTACGTTACGAAGTATGCAACGTGAAATTTAAACAAAGTTCAAAATATGTATCGCAGCCGATAGAGAAAAGTTTGAACATCGAAAATAAAGGTAAAATGTAATTGTTAGTTGTTTTGTTTCTTGCTAAGACTGTTTTAGCGCGTCATACTCTGGTAAATCGCGAACAACATTTGAAATTTACATGCAGATTAATCTTTTTACTTTCAAAAGCTTAGGAGTTTAAATTACGTAATAACATTCATTTTACGTCTATTCTATGTTTCTTATTTTTAATTAAACCATTTATTTATTTCCAGATGTTCGGTTTATTACTTAAAACTCTTTAAAATTTTCAGTTTGTCTAAAATAATTTTAAGAAAGTGTTTTTCGTAGACTTAATGATTTATTGTAAGAAATGCGTATGAGACAATTTTCGTTATGTTAAAATGAGTAATGATGTACAGTCGGTCAAAAAAAAAAAAAAAACGAAACACCCCCACCTATCTCATCAGTAAAATGTTGCAGAAGACACCGAAGGTACCATTCGTCAGGGAATTTTGTTCTCTTTTAAGCTAATTGGAAAAAAAATAGCTTAAGGGGTCGTCTCCATATTGAAATTGTGTCAAACTTTAATTTTTTCAATGGTAACATATAATTTTGATTTCGGATATCGATTCTACAGTCAATTTCATCCCCAGATATAAATTTGGAAGTCATATGGTGTATAAGTTTAGGAGTTATACACGTCTAAACTTTCGAGCTTCTAATGTTAAAGTCTGATTACACATTTATATTCATATCTCCTACATTTTTATTTTTTTTTACCTGTTTTTTTTTTATGATGTTAATAACAGGTTTTCCAAACATATTTATGAGTTTCATTAAGATTTTAATATTTTTTATCTATAGAATAAAAATTATTAAATTAATATTTTAAAAAATTATGTATTGCGACCTATAATTTTTCTAACAGATATTGATTTCTAGCACCTTAAAATACGCGTATGCAAATTTACCGCTCATTGGGCCAAATAGATCTCGAGATATTCCAGAAAAACAATCGAAGATCAAGTTTGGGGGCCATATAACGATTACAAACTGTATTTACAAGTAGCATTCACAACAATCAATTTTGAATTTTATTGCAGACGATATTAAGAAAAAAAAAGTTTTAACCCTCTGTAACTCATGAACTTTAATATTTTTGTGTTTATTTGTTTCGTAATAATTGGAAAAAAATAAAATACACGTGTTTCAGGTTTTTTTTTTATTTCTCAGAAATTTCGAAAAAACAAACGAAAACACCTACAGGCAACAAACACTTTTTAGCATAAAATCCTATAAAATACGTGAAATTGGGTCAAAATCAATATTATACAATGAATTTGAAACACTTACCTCTTCACTGTTTCAATATAAAACACAAAACACACGAAAAACTATTTTTTTATTATTTTTTGAATCAGAGCCGGTCCGCACTTGTCGTTAGTTACCCACTGTCGAGTAATGAACTTCAACTTACGACATACGGCGCCATCCAGTTGTGTTTCTAGATACTAGATTCTCTAACTGTGAGTGTATACGACAGGCTACAGTGCGTGATTACGTTGTAGAACCGATTCTTTGAATTTGAACCACGATCGAACGGTATGTTGCCTACAGTCTACAGTATGGTACAGAGGGTTAATTCACTTTCATATATTTTTAATTATTTCAACAATGTTTTTTTTTTTTTCAGCTGAAATAAATTGGAATTTAATTCTGAAATAAATTGTATTATAATATTAGACATGTGTAAATTGAAATACAAGAGCACATTCATTGAAGAATTGCATGCAATTTAAAAATGTAGTTTAACATTTTTTTTTTTTTATTTATCTCTTTCCTTACTATATTATATAATGTTTTCGTAATTTTCTTTAGAAGAATTGCGATTTCTAATTTCTATAGTCGCTATTATTAATAGTGTTGGAAATATAAGTTAACCAATTAAAATAATATAATATTATTACAGAATAAATTATTTCAGACAGAACTTCATAGCTGAGAGATCATATTTTTACTTTCCGAACATACGTATGTAAAGGAAGTATTGTAATCGCGATAAAAAATCCGACCTTTGAGATTATGGGATTTCTATACTTTTGAATTACACTGAATTCATTTTTACTAGTTTTTGATTATGAATGGGTGTATGTGTGTGAGTGAATACGATAGCGCCTAAATCCTCTGTTCAAATAAGTTGAAATATAGTAAGTATATTGTATGGCACCGTAGCACGATCACTGTTGATTTTGGTGAATCTAGCACTTCAAAGTACTTTTTACAGGAACAAAAAAGAAATACAGTTCCCGCCGCTTATTAAAATCACATTCGTTCTGAGCCAAAGTGATTTTATAAAGCGGCTGATTTTTATATCCGGCGAACGTTCTTGCCCTTAAAGAAAAGGTATTACTTCCCTGAATTCGAAAGAAACTTCAAAAGGTAACGAATAATGGAATTAGTAAACAATATTAATTAATTTTTGGTAGATAATTAACTAATTGTTTCTTCGATGTAAGTAAATTAAATGCTTTCTAAGTTCCCGTGCATTTTCGCTAGAGGAATATCATCATTACTTTACAAAACGTTCACGCTTTTCCTATAAATTTAAAATCTTTCCGTTCAAACCTCATGAATGATAGTAATTTCAAAATAAGAGCTAATAATTGCCTTCTAATAATTAGAAAAAAAAATCATTTCAAATAAAATTTCTATTTTATTACTGCACTTTGAAGAATACGTTCCTTGAAATTGTTACGGAGATAAGTTATGTGGCGTGTTTAATGTGTAACTGTGCTGCAAGTGTAAAATCTTCAACAAAGAGCGATAACGGAGAGTTTGTTGTGCTTTAATTTCTTTTTCTATTTAAAAAAAAAAAAATAATAATAATAATAATAATGATAATAATAATAAAATCACAATGTAAAAAAAAATAGTGTGTATAAATGATATTTTTGGCTGCTGAGGAGATATTTTTGAGTTTATTAACCGGCGATGCTGATTTTTTTAAACGGCGGCTTTAATAGTAGTTTGTATTGATTTGATTCCGGTCCTAGCAATTTGATCAGATTACGCGGCTGATTTTATTAACCAGTGATTTTATTAAGCGGCGGTTCCTGTAAACTTTATCGTTATAGCCTATAGGGCCAAGTTTTTCAAACTGTGATACCGTCTATACACCATTTTCTTTTGAGCTAATACGCATGTTATAAATGTCCGTCGCACAAAGTGTATAGATTTTGATCATTATTGTCTAAGGATCCAAATGAAAGAAAATGCGATAGCATTTAAACGCCTTATTCGTTTGAGTTAAAAAACTTTTATACATGTTAATAATCACCCTCGTACAAAATGTATAGGTTTTGATAAATGTAGCATGTATAGTTTTTTTTTTTTTTTTTTTTTTTTTTTCTTACAAGGACAGAAAGAAAAATTTTCATTATGGTCTATGGGCCCAAACGTTTTTTAAAGTGCGATAGTATCTAAAAACCTTATTCTATTAAACTGAAAATTTATGCACATGTTATACATTACCGTCGCACGAATTGTATATATTTTGGTAAAGATAGCCTTTATAGATTTTTACAGGAACACGACAAAAAATTATATATCATTACGATTTATGGTTTAAAATTATATGAAGTGCAATAGCGTAAAATTAAGCAAAGGGAGAAAATATTTGAACTCCCTGTAATATTTTACCATATTTTTATTAATTTCGATTCTTGTTTGTTTGTTTCTCCAGTACAAATCTTGCAATCGATTTTTAACTAACTTCCCGACTAGCTAGACATTTGAAACTTTCAGGATAGCTCAGAACACGGTGACAATACATTTTTTTTTTTATCACTTTTAGTCAATTGTTTCAGGTCCCTACTGCCTTCTGCTGCGTTTATATGATTCGACAGAAAATTTATTTAACTAACTTCCCGACAAGATAGACATTTGAAACTTACAAAATAGTTCCGAACACGACGAAAATGTATTTTTTAAATACTTTTAGACAACTGTTTCGGGTTCCTGCTGCCTTCGACAGCGTTATCAGTACAAAGCATGCAATCGATTTTTAACTAACTTCCCGACTAGCACATTTGAAACTTTCAAAATAGCTCAGAAAACGGTGACAACACATTTTTTTAATACTTTTAGTCAACTGTTTCAGGTCCCTACTGCCTTCGGCTGTGATTATATGATTCGACAGAAAATTTATTTAACTAACTTCCCGACTAGCTAGATATTTGAAACTTTCAGAATAGATCAGAACACGGTGAAAATGCATTTTTTAATTCTTTTAGTAACTGTTCCTGGTTCCTGCTGCCTTCGGCAGCGTTACAAGTACAAAACGTGCAATCGCTATTTAACTAAATTAACGACTAGCTAGGCATTTTAAAATTTCAGGATAGCTCAGAACACGGTAACAATATATTTTTTTAAACAATTTTAGTCAATTGTTCCAGGTCCCTACTGCCTTCGGCAGCGTTAATATGATTCAACAGAAAATTTCATTAACTAACTTCCCGACTAGCTAGGCATTTGAAACTTTCAGGATAGCTTAGAACACGGTGACAATACATTTTTTTATCACTTTTAGTCAATTGTTTCAGGTCCCTACTGCCTTCTGCTGCGTTTATATGATTCGACAGAAAATTTATTTAACTAACTTCCCGACAAGATAGACATTTGAAACTTACAAAATAGTTCCGAACACGACGAAAATGTATTTTTTAAATACTTTTAGACAACTGTTTCGGGTTCCTGCTGCCTTCGACAGCGTTATCAGTACAAAGCATGCAATCGATTTTTAACTAACTTCCCGACTAGCACATTTGAAACTTTCAGAATCGCTCGGAAAACTGTGACAACACATTTTTTTAATACTTTTAGTCAACTGTTTCAGGTTCCTACTGCCTTCGGCTGCGATTATATGATTCGACAGAAAATTTATTTAACTAACTTCCCGACTAGCTAGACATTTGAAACTTTCAGAATAGATCAGAACACGGTGAAAATGCAATTTTTAATTCTTTTAGCAACTGTTCCTGGTTCCTGCTGCCTTCGGCAGCGTTACAAGTACAAAACTTGCAATCGTTATTTAACTAAATTAACGACTAGCTAGGCATTTGAAAATTTCAGGATAGCTCAGAACACGGTAACAATATATTTTTTTAAACAATTTTAGTCAATTGTTCTAGGTCCCTACTGCCTTCGGCAGCGTTAATATGATTCAACAGAAAATTTCATTAACTAACTTCCCGACTAGCTAGACATATGAATCTTTCAAAATAGTTCTAAATACGGTAAAAATGCATTTTAAAATACTTTTAGCCACCTGTTTCGAGTCCCTGCTGCCATCGGCAGCGTTACCAGTACAATGCTTGCAATCGATTTTTAACTAAATTCCCGGCTAGCTAGCTAGCCATTTGAAAACTTTTATAATAGCTCAAAACACGATAACAATGAATTTTTTTAATACTTTTAGCCAATTGTTCCGGGTTCCCGTTGCCTTTGGTAGCGTTTACATGATTCAACAGAAAATTTAAAAACATCCCTTACTAAAATTTAAGGTTTTTTAAAACTTTTTTTATGGTTTTATCCAGGTTTTTAGGTATTTAAAAGGTTTCTTTGAAGTTTCGCTAAAAAATACTTCCTGAAAAGAAACCTCATCTAAGTTTTCTTTAGGTTTTATTCTTAAAACCTCCTGAAAACCTGCGTGGTTTTATGTTTTCTAGAGGTTTCCCAAGGTTTCGGATAAACACTTCGATGATAATAAGTTTCTTTATGGTATTTAGATAATACCTCCGCTATACCTACAACCAAAAACGTTTTATCAAGGTTTTATTTTTAAAACCTTTTAAAACCTGCACCGTTTTAGGTCTTAAGAGGTTTTCCAAGATTTCAGATAAATACATCGATGATAATAAGTTTTCCTTTGGTATTTAGATAATACCTCCACTATACCAACAATTAAAAACGTTTTTTAAAGGTTTTAATTTTAAAGCCTTTTAAAACCTGCGCTGTTTTAGGTCTTATAGATGTTTCCCAAAGTTTCAGATAAATACATCCAGAATAATAAGTTTTCTTATGGTATTTAGATAATACTTCTACTATACCTTCAATCAAAATCGTTTTTTAAAGGTTTTACTTTTAAAACCTGCACTGTTTTAGGTCTTATGGAGGTTTCCCAAGGTTTCAGATAAACACATCGATGATAACAAGTTTTCCTATGGTATTTAGATAATACCTCCATTATACTTGCAATCAAAAACGTATTTTTTTAGTTTTATTTTTAAAGCCTTTTAAAACCTGCGCTGTTTTAGATCTTATAGAGTTTCTCAAGGTCTCAGATAAATACATCAAGGATAATAAACTTTTATACGGTATTTAGATAAAACCTTCACTATACCTACAATCAAAAACGTTTCTTAAAAGTTTTATTTATAAAACTTTTTAAAACCTGTTGTTTTAGGTCTTATAGAGGTTTTCTAAAGTATCACATAAATAGATAGATGATAATAAGTTTTCTTATAGTATTTAAATAATACCTCCACTATACCTGCAACCAAAACCATATTTTTTTAGTTTTATTTTTTAAACCTTTGAAAACCTGCACTTTTTCTGATTTTAAAAAGGTTTCCCAAGGTTTTCGGATAAATACATCGATGATAAGTTTTCTTATAGTATTTAAATAATACCTCCACTATACCTGCAACCAAAAACATATTTTTTTAGTTTTATTTTTTAAACCTTTGAAAACCTGCACCGCTTTAGGTCTTAAGAGGCTTTCCAAGGTTTCAGATAAATACATCGATGATAATAAGTTTTCCTATGGTATTTAGATAATACCTCCACTATACCAACAATTAAAAACGTTTTTTAAAGGTTTTACTTTTAAAGCCTTTTAAAACCTGCGCTGTTTTAGGTCTTATAGATGTTTCCCAAGGTTTCAGATAAATACATCCAGAATAATAAGTTTTCTTATGGTATTTAGATAATACTTCTACTATACCTTCAATCAAAATCATTTTTTAAAGGTTTTACTTTTAAAACCTTTTAAAACCTGCACTGTTTTAGGTCTTATGGAGGTTTCCCAAGGTTTCAGATAAACACATCGATGATAATAAGTTTTCCTATGGTATTTAGATAATACCTCCATTATACTTACAATCAAAAACGTATTTTTTTAGTTTTATTTTTAAAGCCTTTTAAAACCTGCGCTGTTTTAGATCTTATAGAGTTTCTCAAGGTCTCAGATAACTACATCAAGGATAATAAACTTTTATATGGTATTTAGATAAAACCTTCACTATACCTACAATCAAAAACGTTTCTTAAAAGTTTTACCTGCACTGTTTTAGGTCTTATAGAGGTTTTCTAAAGTATCACATAAATACATCGATGATAATAAGTTTTCTTATAGTATTTAAATAATACCTCCACTATACCTGCAACCAAAAACATATTTTTTTAGTTTTATTTTTTAAACCTTTGAAAACCTGCACTTTTTCTGGACTTATAAAGGTTTCCCAAGGTTTTCGGATAAATACATCGATGATAATAAGTTTTTTCATGGTATTCAGAAAATACCTCCGTTATACCTCAATCAAGAAGGATTTTATTTTTAAAACATCAGAAACCTGCACTTTTTTAGGTTTCTTAAATGTTTCATCAGGTTTGTGATAAATTACGTCCGTGCTTATAGGGTTTTTCTAAAGCATTATATATATATATATATATTTTTTTTTTTTTTTCCCCTTCTACAAATAATGCAAAAAATTTTTAATGAAAGTCATATATTTTTAAATGTTACTTAGAAAAATAATAAATGAACATAAGTTAAAGATAATTATATTGATTAATAGTAACTAACATTCTATGACGTGATAATAATTGATAGAGACTATTAATAAATAATAATTATGAGTGAGTATTATCTGAACTACTGACGGGCCGCGGCAGCCTGGTCGGTAGAACATCGAGTTCGTAATCTGAAGATTGCTGGTTTGATACTTGAGCCGGCCGAACACCGTCGCGTCGTGTACATTGATGCATGTGAAATCCGCCGTGGCCGCAATGTCCTCCGTGTTCTTATCCCAAATTGTATCTCTGGTGGCCATTGAAACAGGAAGCCATCCCCTACATGAAGTACAGCAGGCAGCAAAATTATTGAAGTGCTAGGAATAATTCCTATTTAAAAAATGGCACGTAATACAGTTCTGTCAAGTAAATATTTTCCGAGTCGTGATCTTAGTTTTATGCTGTTTATAGAAAAGTAAGTTGATGATAAAAATTAACAAACAAACAAAAACATGGAAAATGTGGATGTGCGCTTCAATAATTTTGCTGCCTACTGCATCAATATTGTGATGGTATGTCTCCTACTGAGGGCCGAGTGTTTTTTAGTCACACTAGTGCTAAGCTATGGTCAATTGATGCTGACCAGATGTCCTCATTTTCTGGAGACAGCCTTTATTTTAAAGGCATTTTTCTAAGTTTTTAAAAGAATGTAGGAAGTTAATTATTCATCACTGATATTTTATTTTTAGTCCTCATTTATTAAGAATGAAAAAATACATGCATAATTGGATAATTGTAGCAATTTTTAACGTTTCTCTATTATAAAGGTCCTCTGATCTGGTTACTATAGTCAATTGGAGACAGTCGGAAACTCATCGTAAGCGACAAGTCATCATAATTTTGGTCTTTCACGGAGGAGATGGTTCCCCCGCTACTTTGAATACCTGAGGTACAGTCGCCAGCAAAAGTATCCGAACACTAGCCAGTATTTCCGCTGTCAAAAAAGTGCACTTAATACTGTTTTGTTAAATAAATCCTTGTCGAATCATGTTCTTAGAGTAGGCTGACCAGATCAAAGTACCTTTATAATAGAGAAGCATAAAAAATTGCTACAATTATCAAATTATGGATGCATTTTTTCATTCCTAACAAATAAGGACTAAAAATAAAGTGTTACTGATTAATAATTTAGTTTCTACAATTTTTTTAAAACTTATAAATATGCCTTCAAAAAAAAGGGTTTCCCCAGAAAATGGGGACGTTTGGTCAATATAAATTAGGCTGGCCAGAGGAGATTTGTTTGTTTATTTAGTTAGCAGAATCAATCTCATCAGAATTTGCAACATTATTAGCAAATGCTACTTTATGGGGGAAAAAAAGTGCTCTTTTGAATAAATTGCAAAATACAATATGGTACCGATTATATCTGAAACTCCAAAATCCAGAATAATTTCATTTTTTTTTTTTTTTTTTTTTCCTTTCATGATTTTAAAAACATTTAGTATTGAAAAACAAAACTTACTTCACTAAAAAAAAAAAAAAAAATGTCAAAATAAACCAAGTCTTTTATAATGTTTTTTGATAAACAGAAAATAAAGTAGAATTTATTTTTCTCTGGAAATGGTTAAAAATGTTTATGGTCTGGAAAATCTTCTGCAACCACCCACATAAAAAATTCTCCAATTTTATTTGGTCGTCTATTTCAGGATTTTTCAATTTCTCGTTAAGACAGTCTTACTTTCTAAAAGTAAAGAAACATAAAAACTTTTCTTTTAGCGATTTGCTCTTATGATCCAGTCACCATTACATTTAGTGGCACCAATAACGCAGCAACTATGAACCACGGCGCTGACGGGAAAGCGGCAAGCAACCAAGCCATGTCGGCCGAGGCCAGTTTCTGAAACGAAATCTGCGTGAAAGCACATACAGCAACTGAAGATAATGCAAGAGAAGAGAAAATATGCTTCAAACTTCTGAAGATGAGGGAGGGTGGAAACTTCATTTTAATATTAAGAATGAAATTTATTTGAATATTTTGGTTATTATAAGTTCTTGCGAGGGCTGTGTTTATTTTACCAATTTTAATATCATATTTCTGTTCATTAATTCGCATTTTAATTTTCTTTTTAGTGACACCAATATATTAATTTGAGTTTCCATTTTGATTTACGAAGGGGATTTTATAAATTCCAGCTGCTTCAAGTGGTGCAATGGGGTCTTTGTTGCTGCGTATTAATTGGAAAATATTTTTATTTGGTTTAATGGGGATGTTAATTCCATACTTATTAGCAAAATTTTTAATTTTATTGGAGGCTTCGCGGTCATAAGGGATTGATGAAGTAAATTTAGAGGGGGGGTTTTGGAAATTCAGAATATTATTAAGGGATTTTAATCTATTTTTAACAAGTTTATTAATAATTCTACTAGGATAATCCACTTTCTTAGTGAATTCTTTAATAATAGTAAAGAATATCAATATTAAAGACTATCAATAGTTATATCAATCCCTTATGACCGCGGAGCCTCCAATAAAATTAAAAATATTGCTAATAAATATGGAATTAACATCCCCCTTAAACCAAATGAAAATATTTTCCAATTAATATGCAGCGACAAAAACCCCATTGCACCACTTGAAACAGCTGAAATTTATAATATCACCTTCGTAAATAAAAATGGAAACTCAAATTAATATACTGGTGTTACTAAAAGGAAAATTAAAACCCGAGTTAATGAACACAAATATGATATTAATATTGATAAAATAAACACAGCCCTCGCAAAAACCTATAATAATCAAAATATTCAAATAAATTTCAACGAAACTAGGAAATTAGCAGATTACAACAATTATAATTACGCAATGTTTCGTGAATCTGTTGAAATCAATACTAATTTACACATGTGCAATGACAGCTGCGCAATGGCACCAGATGGTGCGTGGCGCCACCTTATGAAAAGAACCACCAAGTGAACTCTTTCAAGAACTTCAAGACAGAGGATTGCTGCTGAGAACGGTCGGGTACCCGGCTGAAAAATTTACGGCCAGTAATGAGGCAAGTGTTTTAAGGTTTTTTTAATTAATCAATTTAAGTGTAATGTCTTGTTTAGTTTCTATAATTTCTAAAAATAGAAATGTTAGATTTTTTAGCTAACAACATGTGCAAAAAGGTAAGTTATTCTTTATATATACAGTATTGTTAGAGAGTTGTGTTTTATAGTTCAAGAAAATATATTATGAAAAAAAAAAAAAAAAAAAAAATCTGGAAACTTCTAAAATCCTGAATATTTCCCCACGAAGGATGGATCTGAAGGATACTGCGGGTCCTGGATAATGGATCCTATGCTTTTTTTTTTTTTTTTTTTTAAGTGTCTTTAATAAGAGACTTTTTTTCTCTTTTTTAAGATTATTAAACTTATTCCAAATCTATTGCTGTTATTAAAATGATCATAATTTTTACTTCTTTAAAACTTCTTTCAATTTCATTAAATAATTAATTGTTTTTGCACTTTTTATTAATTTTACTTGGTAATGCACTATTTTAACTATATGATCAAACACAAGTTTAACAGAGGTAAATGCTGATTTCTCATGACAAAAAATAATTAAACTAGAAAGTTATTTTCTTTTTAATGCAATGTTTCAAAATGTAAAACGGAATTGTGAAAAACTTTTCTGTGTTTGTGGAAAATATGAGCAGTTACACGCCCCCACTCCAAATAAATAAATAAATTTATACACATATGTTTTTTTTTAAAAGAAAAGTAAATATATAAATAAAATATTGTGTATTAAGACATCAGAAATGGAGAATACTAAAATTTCTTATCATAAAAATATATTGTACTAGAATATACAAACATTTTAAAACTATGCATCATATATATATTTATTTGATTTATTTACTTAAATATATGTATATATATATTTTTTTTTTAAAGGGTGAAAAGTGATATAAAGAAAGTATTTAGTTTTATTTATTTAAGTATTTTTATTATCTTCTTTCTTCCATTTCTTCATAGACTAAAATTCTCTCATTCATAATTCCGTCATTTTATTTCTCTCTTAATGTCTCACAGTATCTGAAAAACAAAAGCAATTTTTTTATTAGCAGGATTTTGCTGTTGAAAACAACCACACTGAAAATCTTAGATTATACACATAAGAGTAAACCTGCACAAAATCTTACTTTGCCTAGTTCTTAACGCTATACACTAAAAAAATAAAAAAGCGTTTTCCCACCAAAAATCAGTTTTATAAAAGACTGCCTTTTAAACCAATTTTGGGTCTTACCATATAAAAATAAAGACATTCATTTGAAAAATATCATGAAAATTTTTACTGTACATAAAGGCTTTTTTAACTTTCAATTTTTACTTTAACATAAAAGACAGCTTTCTTAAAAAAGCATTTTTTTTTTCTCTCAACAGTGCTAAATATTTACAAATAAAATTGAACTCTTATAATTTCTTAAAGAGCTTTCTATTATTTTATCAAATTTAAGCAAAACAGCATTTTTAAAATAATAATAATTATTATTATTATTTGTCAGCATAAATTATAATGTGTGTGGAAACGACTAACACGCAGAAGCAAAACAAGAGAGCAAGCAGATCAAAAATTTATTAAAAGACTTGCTTCTGAACCCATTTTAAGTTTCACTATTTAAAATAACATGTCATTCATTTTACATGCATGCATGCATGATGACAATTTTTACTGTATAATAATGCAAGAGTATCTATAGCATTCAAATTTATCAAAACGTAAAAGGAAAGTTACATGAAAAAACAATTTGGGTTTTCTCATAAAGTGCTTAATACTTACAACTAAAGTCGAACTTTTATAGTTTTTTTTATAAAGCTTTCAATTATTTTTATTAAATTTAAGCCCAACAATATTAATTTTTTTTTAAATACCCGCCTCTATACACAATTTTAGTTTCACTATATAAAAATAACAGGCTATTCATTATATATGTAACATGAAATATTTTATTGCTTCATTTTGTAAAAACATCAACGAAACTGAAATTTAAATGAAGCATAAATGGCAGTTTTCATAAAAATGTGTTTTGGATCTTTCTCACGAAGTATTAAATAGTTACAACTATAACTAAACCCTTGTCATTGCTTAATGGTTTTTAGTATTTTTACTAAATTCAATTAAAACAATATTTTAAAGAAAGTTATTTTTCAGTGCAAATTAAATGTATGTGAAAACGACTAACATGCAAAAACAAAACAAGACAGTAGAATAAAAATTAATGAAATACTGGATTCTGAACATATTTTAAGTTTTACTATATAAAAAATAACATATCATTCCTTTAACATATGTGCATGATGCCAATTTTTTCTGTACATAATTATATAAAAGTACCTATAACACTCAAATTTTATCAAAACGTAAAAAGCAGTTTTCATGAAAAAGCGATGAGTTTTTTCTGATAAAGTGCTAAATATTTGCACCAAAAATTGAACTCTCATAATTTATTATAAAGTTTTCAATTATTTTTATCTAACTCTGAAATGGAGTCGCTGGCGTACAGAGTATGCCAATGCAATCTTTTGGGCTGTGATTTTTTCGGATATTCTTTTTATTATATCCTTTTTATCCATCTTTCCTGCTTTTTTTCTGATATTCTTTTTACTATATCATTTTTACTATGACAAAATACTTTATTAATGTAATTATAAGGTTAAATAGTTTCAAACACCATGTAGAGGCTTGGAAATTGACCTGGCGTACTTTATACGCCGCTCCTCTAAAATTGTACAATACACCCACCCCTCCAACTGAGGGTGAAGCAAAATCATTTTTTAATATAAATTAAAATGGGCGAGGAATAAAAAAAAAATTGCATGAACAAAACAAGGGTGCAGGAATTTTTTTTAAATACAAGCCTCTATAAACACATTTTCGGTTTCTCATATAAAAATAACAGGCCATCAGCGAGACTGAACAAACATCATGAAAAAAAAAAACATCAACAAAACTGAAATTTAACTGTAGCAAAAACGACAGTTTTCATGAAAATGTGTTTGGGATCTTTCTCACGAAGTATTAAATATTCATAACTAAAGTTGTACCCTTGTCATTGCTTATAAAGATTTTTAGTATTTTTTTTATCAAATTTAATGAAAACAGCATTTTAAAGAAAATTATATTTCAGCGTAATCTAAAATGTGTGTGAAAATGACTAACATTCAAAAATAAAATAAGAGAGTAGAAAAAAAATCTTATACATTTTAAAAGAATGGCCTGTTGTTTTTATATGTGAAACTAAAATAGTGTATATATATAGATAGAGGCGGGTGTTTAAAAAATTTATACCAAAAAAGGATTTTGCTTAAATTTGATAAAAATAATTGAAAGCTTTATAAAAAATTATAAGAGTTCAATATTGGTTGTAAAAAAACCCAAACTGCTTTTTCATGAGAACTACCTTTTACGTTTTGGTGAAATTTGAGTGTTATAGGTGCTTTTATATAATTATACAAGAAAAATTGACATAATTCCTGTATGTTAAATGAATGACTAGGCTACTTTTTATATAGTGAAACTTAAAATGGGTTCAGAAGCAAGTCTTTATAAGTTTTTTCTACTCTCTCATTTTGTTTTCACATGTTAGTCATTTTTACACACATTTTAATTTATACACTGAAAAATAACTTTCTTTAAAATGCCTGTTTTAAATAAATTTGATAAAAATACTAAAAATCTTTTTAAGCAATGACAAGGGTTCAATTTTAGTTGTGAATATTTAATACTACGTGAAAAAGATCCAAAGCGCATTTTCATGAAAATTTATGCTTATGCTTCAGTTAAATTTCAGTTTTATTGATGTTTCCACATAATTTTAATTATATTGTTTGGCAATTTTTTCCAAACTCGCCAATTTGGTGCAGTTTCTCGATTTTTTCAAAATGGCCAAATTTATGTGTTTTAAAGCAACAACCTAAAAATACAGAGCAAAAAGTAGCTTTCCAAAATTTCAACAAAGGATAAAACAAATTTGCCCAATTTTCATAAACAAAAACTAACAAATATTAAACATTACAAAACCACAATAACATAAATACTCAATAAACATAAAAAATAAATATATTAATAGAATAGAAGGGTTTTTTACTTACCCATTTCCAAAATTTTGTACAAAAGCATACTTTCCTTGGAAAAACAAAGAATTAACTTTGAGCGGAAACCAGTAGCATCAGCAGAAAAAAATTTAAAAAGGGGGGGGGGAGGCACAACCTGAAAAAAAAAAAATAATAATAAAATTCTGATAGCACAGTTTTAAAGTTAAAGAAAAAAATTCCTATTAGAATTTGGGGAGGGGGGGGGGGGGCAACTGCTCCCCCTTGCTGCATTGTGCAAACTTTGAAATAAGTATGTACAGTAACCAAATTAACACCATTTTTAACACTACTGCAAAGCTTCTTTTCATATATTCAACAGAAATACTGAATTCTATTAAACCAATAAATCACCATTTTACATTAAAAAAAAAAAAAGCAACCATATCAATTACAAACATCTCCCACAGAAATTCAAATAGCCTACTGTTGCCAAAATTTAAAAACAAAACAAAACATATCAAATACACTGCTACTATACCAATGTACATAGGTAGGTTGGATTTACCATTGCAATAGTACTGTGCTACAGGTAATTGGCGACGATCTGGAATTTCATTTCGCAGCAATCAGTGATACGTACAGTCGGCAGCAAAAGCATCCAAGCACTGGCAATAATCCGTGTCTCAAAAAAGTACACTTAATACTGTTTTGTTAAATAAATCCTTGTGGAGTCATGTTCTTAGTCAGCCTAAGAACAGGATTTGACAAGAATTTATGTAACAAAATAGAATTAACTATACTTTTTTGACATAAGAAGTATTGGCTAGCGCTCAGATCAGGGTTCCCACTTAATTTCAAAAATAAAATTCCCCGACTTTTCCAGGTCTACTTTTAGAAAATTCCTGTCACAAAATTTGGTTTGCGACATAAAAAATTGCTCACGGTATAAAACAGAACATAGCTCGCCACATAAAAGACAACACAGTAACATGACTTGCGACATAAATTGAATGCTCAAAAAGCGTTTTCCAAGTTTTTGAGCAATATTTACAATTTTCCCTGACTTTTTTCAGTAATTTCAAATTCCCTGACTTTTCCAGGTTTTTCCTGTTCTCCCTGACCCGTGGAAACCCTGACGGATATTTTTACTGCTGACTGTACATCAGTACACTTCGTGTACATGAAAACCGAAAAAACATCACTGGATGGATACCTCACTCGCATACCGCACGAATCTTTAAAATGCACAAAATTTCGTTTTGCAGCAATCAGCAATATCCACGTCTGTATGCTCCGCGTACATGAAAACCAAAGAAAAACATAACTGGATACTTCGCTCGCATACTGCATGAATCTTTAAAATGCACGAAATTTCGTGTTACAGCAACCAGTAATATGCACGTCTGCACACTCTGTGCACACGAAAAAAAAAAAAAAAATCACTGGATACCTCACCCACATGAAATTTCATTTCACAGCAATCAGTAATATGCACATCTGTAACGCTCTGCGTACATGAAAAAAAAAAAAAAAACACATCACTGGATACCTTACCCGCATGTATTTTTAAAACACATGAAAATTCATTTTACAGCAACCAGTAATATGCATGTCTGTAACGCTCTGCAAACATGAAAACCAAAAAAAAAAAAAAAAAATCACTGGATACCTCACCAGTATGAGTTTTTAAAATGCATGAAATTTCGTTTTACAGCAATCAATAATATGCACGTCCATATAATATAACTTGAACTCATAACTTAAACTTATAGCTTGAATTTATACACACCCATCTACTGTATACCTGTATATTACACATTTTATTTTTGAACATATTGAGAAGTAAATATTAGTATAATTTCACAAAAGATCAATTTTTTTTTTCAACATCATTTAATTTTTTACTTCTAATGCTAAATTCTCTCTTTTAAAAATGGTCAAGGAGTACTCTCACTTTTAGAAAAAAAAAAAAAATAATCCTTTTAATATATCTGCATTCAATAAATAATAATACATTCTGGTTATATGAAAGTTAAAAAATAAATTACATTACATGATATTTAGTAAATAATTATATGAACAGCTTTAATTGTTTTAAAATGAAGCTACTACAATATTGCATAAGGCCTTTTTTAAACATTTCTAGCTTTCTAAACTTTGAACCTAATGAAAACAACAGTCATTATTTTAATTATCTTCTAAGGTAAATATGCTAGTAATGAGCATCCTTAAGGAATTTCTTTAAAATTTTATTTATTTTATTATTATTAAACAAAATTTAACCAATTTTATATCGTCATATTACTCTTATAAGCTCACCCTAATTCAAAAATTTTACATTAAGAATTCGTAGATATTTACTATAATAATAAATGAAGTTGTAGTATAAATAACTAATTTCTAATTAGATTATTCTGTGCTTTAATATTTGATCATACGAGTTATGTTATTATAAACATAACTTTTAATTTTTCCGAAAGAAATCGAATTCCAACATTGATGAAACACACTGAAGATTACACATTACACTGATGAAACATACTTTATATTACATATTTGCAATTAAAAAAAAAATAGAAATGCCTGTTTTTCAGGTACTATTGATTAATAATAAATAATAAATGTTGACTTAACTTGATAAACGAAAGCTAAAAGTAAATCCGTATAGACCATCCATGGTATAGACACGCTTCTTCCATCACGCCGGGCGTCCATGTGGATCTTGTAAATAAATAGCGTGTTGTGTTGCCATACCTGTTTTTAAACTATGCAACAGAAATTCATTAGAAAAACTATAGCTTTAAAGAACAATCAGTATTTGTTTAACATTTAACATTTAACCAATATTAATAATAATAATAATCCAAAAAAATGAACTATATTTTAAAATAAAGATGAATAATATACATATAATATTTTATATTAGAGTATTTGAATTATTTGAATGCTCGAAACTTTTGAAAAATGACATCAGTGAAATTGCTTTCCTTTTAAGATAATTCTGGGTTAATTGTGGTTGAGTTTTACGTCGTACTAATGCTGCGCAGATGGGCAATTGGCGACGGTCTGGGACACACCCCTAGAGGTGTTCCGGAGACATGCCATCACAATTTTGATCCTCCACGTAAGGGATGGCTCTCCCGCTTCGGTGACCCCCCAGAGATATAATTTTTGATGGGAACATGGAGGACTTTGCGGCTACGACAGATTTTACGTGCACCAGCCGCCATTAGTGTTCACGACGGTCTTTGGCCGGCTCGAGTACCGAACCCGCAATCTTCCAATTAAGATAATTCTGGGTTTCAAGACTTTAGCTGGGCATAAGAAATGGGTTTCGGGATCCTCCTAGCTTGAAATAAATAAATAAATATAATACACGATTTTTTTTTTCAGGTAGATTTTTTTGGTGAAGAAAAAGAAATTCATTTGGGAGAAAAAAAAAAAAAAAATGTGTTATATGGGGTCCCGAGGGCCACTGGGGGTGTATTCAAAATTTTAAAACACACTGATAATATAGTAAAAAGTAAAAATATATTTTTTCTTTTTTGCAAAATTGGAATGTACAAGCAATTCGTGAATAAAAATGCAAAAATTTTGCCAATAGAAAACAAGCATCAATTTAATACAAAACTAGCAGGCTACGCCCGTTTCGCTGGTCACTATTTTTAAATGAATCGCTATAGTTAATGAATTCTCAAAATTACATCAATTTTTATCATGCGGGGAAAAAAAAAATGTGATTGGAAAAAAATGTCGCAACGGGTCTCCACTGCCCTTGGCATTGCAGGCAATTGTGCGCTGCGCGCGTGCATTTATGTTCAACACTCTTAATGAACCACTATATTATCGTAAGCGAAAAACATAAATTAAAAAAAAAAAAATTCCCATCAGTGGAATAATCGGTTCGGGCCACCACTGCCTGCGGCAGCTCATACAGGTGCGCAAGGCTCTCATGCTCCTTCACCTACCGTTTCCGCCCCTCCTAATTATTTCAGATTTTAAAAAATACTCGAAGTCTTTATCTCGGGCTTTTAAACCTAATAATACTAATTTCCAACATTTTATCTGACTTTTTTTATTTTTACCCCTGCGCCTGATCTCTTCCCGCCCTTCGTAATAAGTCTGTACTTTCGAAAATATCCGCAATCGATTTATCGGGCCTCAAAACCTAACAACACTAATTTTCAGCGCTCGAACTCTTATTTATATATTTTTACCCTTTCACTTCCCCTTCCCGTCTATCCTAATAATTTTACAAATTCGAAAATATACGCAGTAGATTTGTAGGTATCAAAAAACCTCCATGTACCAATTTAAGAACTTTCCAAATTCGAAAATATCCGCAATCGATTTGTAAGTATCATAAACCTCTATGTACCAATTTTGAACGATCTAACTCTATTTTTATTTTTTGCCCCTCCGTCCCCTCCTTCCGCCCCTCCTAATAACTTTACAAATTCGAAAATATCCGCAATAGATTTGTAGGTATCAAAAACCTTTATCTACCAATTTTGAACGGTCTAACTCTATTTTTATTTTTTTGCCCCTCCACCCCCTCACACCTTTCTGACCCTCCTAATAACTTTACACTTTCAAAAACTTCCTCATTAGAATTGCAGATCTCTAAAACCTATCTGTACCAATTTTGAACGGTCTAACTATATTTCTATTTATTAAAATTTTATTTTTCCGACTGAGTGAAAATAATGCCTGGACCGGGAATCGAACCCCGGATCTTTGACTTACAAGGTCAATGCTCTACCACTGAGCTATCCAGGCCGACATCCCGGTCAGCATTACTCACTCAGACAACCTTTTAGGCACAAACATCTCTGGTCTATCATTTAGATATCTGAACAGAAAATAAGCCGCCGGTAAAGGAAAGCACCATTAAACAATGGGAGAGAAAATACAATTTTTTATTAAAATCACACAATTAACTGTGGAAGAAAATCATATTTATTGAAATTTTATTTTTCCGACTGAGTGAAAATAATGCCTGGACCGGGAATCGAACCCCTGATTTTCACTCAGTCGGAAAAATAAAATTTCAATAAATATGATTTTCTTCCACAGTTAATTGTGTGATTTTAATAAAAAATTGTATTTTCTCTCCCATTGTTTAATGGTCTTTTCCTTTACCTGCGGCTTTTTCTGTTCAGATATCTAAATGATAGACCAGAGATGTTTGTGCCTAAAAGGTTGTCTGAGTGAGTAATGCTGACCGGGATGTCGGCCTGGATAGCTCAGTGGTAGAGCATTGACCTTGTAAGTCAAAGATCCGGGGTTCGATTCCCGGTCCAGGCATTATTTTCACTCAGTCGGAAAAATAAAATTTTAATAAATAGAAATATAGTTAGACCGTTCAAAATTGGTACAGATAGGTTTTAGAGATCTGCAATTCTAATGAGGAAATTTTTGAAAGTGTAAAGTTATTAGGAGGGTCAGAAAGGTGTGAGGGGGTGGAGGGGCAAAAAAATAAAAATAGAGTTAGACCGTTCAAAATTGGTAGATAAAGGTTTTTGATACCTACAAATCTATTGCGGATATTTTCGAATTTGTAAAGTTATTAGGAGGGGCGGAAGGAGGGGACGGAGGGGCAAAAAATAAAAATAGAGTTAGATCGTTCAAAATTGGTACATAGAGGTTTATGATACTTACAAATCGATTGCGGATATTTTCGAATTTGGAAAGTTCTTAAATTGGTACATGGAGGTTTTTTGATACCTACAAATCTACTGCGTATATTTTCGAATTTGTAAAATTATTAGGATAGACGGGAAGGGGAAGTGAAAGGGTAAAAATATATAAATAAGAGTTCGATCGCTGAAAATTAGTGTTGTTAGGTTTTGAGGCCCGATAAATCGATTGCGGATATTTTCGAAAGTACAGACTTATTACGAAGGGCGGGAAGAGATCAGGCGCAGGGGTAAAAATAAAAAAAAGTCAGATAAAATGTTGGAAATTAGTATTATTAGGTTTAAAAGCCCGAGATAAAGACTTCGAGTATTTTTTAAAATCTGAAATAATTAGGAGGGGCGGAAACGGTAGGTGAAGGAGCATGAGAGCCTTGCGCACCTGTATGAGCTACCGCAGGCAGTGGTGGCCCGAACCGATTATTCCACTGATGGGAATTTTTTTTTTTTAATTTATGTTTTTCGCTTACGATAATATAGTGGTTCCTTAAGAGTGTTGAACATAAATGCACGCGCGCAGCGCACAATTGCCTGCAATGCCAAGGGCAGTGGAGACCCGTTGCGACATTTTTTTCCAATCACATTTTTTTTTTTTTTTTTCCCGCATGATAAAAATTGATGTAATTTTGAGAATTCATTTAAAAATAGTGACCAGCGAAACGGGCGTAGCCTGCTAGTTTTGTATTAAATTGATGCTTATTTTCTATTGGCAAAATTTTTGCATTTTTATTCACGAATTGCTTGTACATTCCAATTTTGCAAAAAAGAAAAAATATATTTTTACTTTTTACTATATTATCAGTGTGTTTTAAAATTTTGAATACACCCCCAGTGGCCCTCGGGACCCCATATAACACATTTTTTTTTTTTTTTCTCCCAAATGAATTTCTTTTTCTTCACCAAAAAAATCTACCTGAAAAAAAAAATCGTGTATTATATTTATTTATTTATTTCAAGCTAGGAAGATCCCGAAACCCATTTCTTATGCCCAGCTAAAGTCTTGAAACCCAGAATTATCTTAATTGGAAGATTGCGGGTTCGGTACTCGAGCCGGCCAAAGACCGTCGTGTACACTAATGGCGGCTGGTGCACGTAAAATCTGTCGTAGCCGCAAAGTCCTCCATGTTCCCATAAAAAATTATATCTCTGGGGGGTCACCGAAGCGGGAGAGCCATCCCTTACGTGGAGGATCAAAATTGTGATGGCATGTCTCCGGAACACCTCTAGGGGTGTGTCCCAGACCGTCGCCAATTGCCCATCTGCGCAGCATTAGTACGACGTAAAACTCAACCACAATTAACCCAGAATTATCTTAAAAGGAAAGCAATTTCACTGATGTCATTTTTCAAAAGTTTCGAGCATTCAAATAATTCAAATACTCTAATATAAAATATTATATGTATATTATTCATCTTTATTTTAAAATATAGTTCATTTTTTTGGATTATTATTATTATTAATATTGGTTAAATGTTAAATGTTCTACAAATACTGATTGTTCTTTAAAGCTATAGTTTTTCTAATGAATTTCTGTTGCATAGTTTAAAAACAGGTATGGCAACACAACACGCTATTTATTTACAAGATCCACATGGACGCCCGGCGTGATGGAAGAAGCCTGTCTATACCATGGATGGTCTATACGGATTTACTTTTAGCTTTCGTTTATCAAGTTAAGTCAACATTTATTATTTATTTTTAATCAATAGTACCTGAAAAACAGGCATTTCTATTTTTTTTTTTAATTGCAAATATGTAATATAAAGTATGTTTCATCAGTGTAATGTGTAATCTTCAGTGTGTTTCATCAATGTTGGAAATCGATTTCTTTCGGAAAAATTAAAAGTTATGTTTATAATAACATAACTCGTATGATCAAATATTAAAGCACAGAATAATCTAATTAGAAATTAGTTATTTATACTACAACTTAATTTATTATTATAGTAAATATCTACGAATTCTTAATGTAAAATTTTTGAATTAGGGTGACCTTATAAGAGTAATATGACGATATAAAATTGGTTAAATTTTGTTTAATAATAATAAAATAAATAAAATTTTAAAGAAATTCCTTAAGGATGCTCATTACTAGCATATTTACCTTAGAAGATAATTAAAATAATGACTGTTGTTTTCATTAGGTTCAAAGTTTAGAAAGCTAGAAATGTTTAAAAAAGGCCTTATGCAATATTGTAGTAGCTTCATTTTAAAACAATTAAAGCTGTTCATATAATTATTTACTAAATATCATGTAATGTAATTTATTTTTTAACTTTCATATAACCAGAATGTATTATTATTTATTGAATGCAGATATATTAAAAGGATTATTTTTTTTTTTTTCTAAAAGTGAGAGTACTCCTTGACCATTTTTAAAAGAGAGAATTTAGCATTAGAAGTAAAAAATTAAATGAAGTAGAAAAAAAAAAAAATTAACTTTTGTGAAATTATAGTAAAATTTACTTCTCAATATGTTCAAAAATAAAATGTGTAATATACAGGTATACAGTAGATGGGTGTGTATAAATTCAAGCTATAAGTTTAAGTTATGAGTTCAAGTTATATTATATGGACGTGCATATTATTGATTGCTGTAAAACGAAATTTCATGCATTTTAAAAACTCATACTGGTGAGGTATCCAGTGATTTTTTTTTTTTTTTTGGTTTTCATGTTTGCAGAGCGTTACAGACATGCATATTACTGGTTGCTGTAAAATGAATTTTCATGTGTTTTAAAAATTCATGCGGGTAAGGTATCCAGTGATGTGTTTTTTTTTTTTTTTTTTTCATGTACGCAGAGCGTTACAGATGTGCATATTACTGATTGCTGTGAAATGAAATTTCATGTGGGTGAGGTATCCAGTGATTTTTTTTTTTTTCGTGTGCACAGAGTGTACAGACGTGCATATTACTGGTTGCTGTAACACAAAATTTCGTGCATTTTAAAGATTCATGCAGTATGCGAGCGAAGTATCCAGTTATGTTTTTCTTTGGTTTTCATGTACGCGGAGCATACAGACGTGGATATTGCTGATTGCTGCAAAACGAAATTTTGTGCATTTTAAAGATTCGTGCGGTATGCGAGTGAGGTATCCATCCAGTGATGTTTTTTCGGTTTTCATGTACACGAAGTGTACTGATGTACAGTCAGCAGTAAAAATATCCGTCAGGGTTTCCACGGGTCAGGGAGAACAGGAAAAACCTGGAAAAGTCAGGGAATTTGAAATTACTGAAAAAAGTCAGGGAAAATTGTAAATATTGCTCAAAAACCTGGAAAACGCTTTTTGAGCATTCAATTTATGTCGCAAGTCATGTTACTGTGTTGTCTTTTATGTGGCGAGCTATGTTCTGTTTTATACCGTGAGCTATTTTTTATGTCGCAAACCAAATTTTGTGACAGGAATTTTCTAAAAGTAGACCTGGAAAAGTCGGGGAATTTTATTTTTGAAATTAAGTGGGAACCCTGATCTGAGCGCTAGCCAATACTTCTTATGTCAAAAAAGTATAGTTAATTCTATTTTGTTACATAAATTCTTGTCAAATCCTGTTCTTAGGCTGACTAAGAACATGACTCCACAAGGATTTATTTAACAAAACAGTATTAAGTGTACTTTTTTGAGACACGGATTATTGCCAGTGCTTGGATGCTTTTGCTGCCGACTGTACGTATCACTGATTGCTGCGAAATGAAATTCCAGATCGTCGCCAATTACCTGTAGCACAGTACTAGTGCAACGTTAAATCCAACCTACCTATGTACATTGGTATAGTAGCAGTGTATTTGATATGTTTTGTTTTGTTTTTTAAATTTTGGCAACAGTAGGCTATTTGAATTTCTGTGGGAGATGTTTGTAATTTATATGGTTGCTTTTTTTTTTTTTAATGTAAAATGGTGATTTATTGGTTTAATAGAATTCAGTATTTCTGTTGAATATATGAAAAGAAGCTTTGCAGTAGTGTTAAAAATGGTGTTAATTTGGTTACTGTACATACTTATTTCAAAGTTTGCACAATGCAGCGAGGGGGAGCAGTTGCCCCCCCCCCCCTCCCCAAATTCTAATAGGAATTTTTTTCTTTAACTTTAAAACTGTGCTATCAGAATTTTATTATTATTATTTTTTTTTTCAGGTTGTGCCTCCCCCCCCCTCCCCCTTTTTAAATTTTTTTCTGCTGATGCTACTGTTTTCCGCTCAAAGTTAATTCTTTGTTTTTCCAAGGAAAGTGTGCTTTTGTACAAAATTTTGGAAACGGGTAAGTAAAAAACCCTTCTATTTTATTAATATATTTATTTTTTATGTTTATTGAGTATTTATGTTATTGTGGTTTTGTAATGTTTAATATTTGACATGTGAAAACAAAATGAGAGAGTAGAAAAATCTTATAAAGACTTGCTTCTGAACCCATTTTAAGTTTCACTATATAAAAAGTAGCCTAGTCATTCATTTAACATACAGGAATTATGTCAGTTTTTCTTGTATAATTATATAAAAGCACCTATAACACTCAAATTTCACCAAAACGTAAAAGGTAGTTCTCATGAAAAAGCAGTTTGGGTTTTTTTACAACTAATATTGAACTCTTATATTTTGTCATAGTAAAAATGATATAGTAAAAAGAATATCAGAAAAAAAGCAGGAAAGATGGATAAAAAGGATATAATAAATTCTAAAATACTCAAAATCCAGTAAAAAAATCAATTTCAATTTTTACAGTATAAAGTTTTATAATTTAGACAATTTTATTTCTTTAACTGGTTATAAATAATAATTTGGATCACTCACTTATACTTTCTGATAAAACAGCTCTTAACGTAATCCAGTTAATTAAAAGAACCAGTATGCAATAATTACTATTTACTGCATTACAAAATGACATAAAATAAAAACTTTATTTTCCTTATAGTCACATACAGTACAGTCAACTCCCTCTAATCTGCAAACCCTTCTAATCCGTAATTGATTTTTTAATCTAAAAGAAATTTACATCTCATATTTCAAAAAAATTCACATTTTTACTTTTTATTAACTTCGATTCTTGTTTGTTTGTGCGGTACAGATCTTGCAATATATTTTTAACTAATTTCCCTACAAGCTAGACATTTGAAACTTTCACAGTAACCCAGAACCCAGTTACAACCAGGGTTGTATCGGTTTTAACCATAGGGGTTTTAACCAGTGGTTTTAATCGGTTTTAACTGTCCTGGTCAATATCAGTTTTGATCAGTTTTGACCACTGAAATTCATTATTGAATTTATTTACTACCAATCAAGGTCAGAAATTAGAATCTGCTACCAATGAAATATATCTTAGTATCATATGTTAAAACTATGTAAACATTTGTTAAAAATGTCATAACATAGGAGTGTCGTAACACAAATAATATCACCAAGAAACAACACAATTGTTTTAATTAATTTTTACACAAACTCTTTCTTGGAATTTATATTCAATTTAAAAAATGGTTACAAGTCGCAAGTTTTGCAGTTGTCTCTAAACTTAGATGGTTTCATAAATTGTTTTGAATAAGTTCAAACTTTGAAAATAGTCTTGAGGACGAACTGGCACAACAGTTCATTAGATGTCATGCGAAATCAACAAATTTTACATCAATGCCTTTAATGCGTTATGCTTTTAACTGCAGCTCATGTGTTTCAAAGAAGATACCTATTTCATCTTCCTTGATGTTTTTAACTGTAACTGGTTTATATTTTTATATTGCATGGTCCATTTTTAAATTTTTAACATTATTATATTAGTATTATCATTTTTAATGAATTGTTTTTATTACTTATTAAGTTATTTTTAATTGCAAAAACAATTATTATTAAAATTAAAGCTGTTTAAAACCATTTTTAACAGTGCTGACCATTTTTGACCATTTTTGGACGGTTAAAACCATTTTTGACCAGCGTCCTGGTCAAAATCAGTTTTGACCGGTCAAAATTACAACCCTGGTTACAACACAATACTTCGAAGTCAGATTTTCGAATAGCTTTCTTTAAATTAATTAAAATATGAAAATAATAAGATCTTAATAGCAATAAAATAGCCATTAAAAAATTAGCTATAATTTAATTGTTGCCGAAAAAAAATTATGAGTTCATTTTCTTTCGACATAAAAATAAATACATTTAATTCAATGTGAATGTGAAAAAATTATAAAAGGTTAAATTATGCATTTCACAAAAATTGACGTCATTATCAATTTTAAAATTTTAAACACATTGATAAGTGCTAATGTACGATGCTAATATACATTGTTCTAAAAGGAGTAATATATTGTTTTTAAAACCAACTTTATTTTCACTATTATTATTATTTCACTGAACTGATTCCTCGTGCTTAAATATTACTTTTTAGCCTCACTTATTTTATTAATGACTCATCAGAAAATTTAAAAACATGGTATATAATTTTTTTTTTTTTAAATCTTATTATTTTACCAAACTTTTAGCATAATCCTTACTTTAAACACAAATGGAGAAGGGGGGGGGGAGGGAGGAGAGTAACATTCTTATATTTATTATCCTGCAATTCATAAAGACTAGCTCTGAAAATAAACCACTATTACATGAATGTTTAACAAAATTAATCAGCGATGAATATTATTTCCAGACTTTCAAAAATATTTTGTTTCGTATTTTTTAAATATGTTTGTTTACATTTTATAGGTACCTATTATTTGAATATGCTTAAATTATTTACCATCATATATGAATGTGATAGATTAGTTTTATTAATATTGAAGAAATATTTATTCTAAAATTTATTAAAAATCCTCTTTCATTTTGATGTCTATTTAATCAATAATAACTGACTTTGTATCTGCAAAAGAAAACTGTAAACAAAGGCAATGATCTCTAATTTGCAAATTCCTATTATCTGCACAACCTCTGGACAAAACTTTGAGAGTTAGAGGGAGTTGACTGTAAAACAAATGAAAAGTTCTTTCGTAGTTCAATACTGCACTTTATTTTTCAACTTAAAATAGATAAATACAAACTATGCTTTATTTTTAATGTTATTAATTAAAATACTAAATTTTTTAAATCTATGATTTTTATTATTCAATCGCTGATTTTAAATTACCTAAATATTTTATTTTGCACATAGTCGTGACATAAGCAGCAATTACAACAGTGTTATATAATTTGAAATCATTACAGCTACAGGTTTTAAATTAATAATTCAAAATAAACGGTTAATTATTATTAATATCAGGATATCTCCACAAAGGTGTGATGGTGGACAGACTTAAAGTGACATATTGCCTATTGTCAAATGTCTAAGCACCAAGCTGCTATTCTGTTAAAAAATTTGTTATAAAATCATTCATTGCTTTTTAAATTCAGTTTTCACAATCATAAAATTACCAACTGTTAAATTAGAACTTGTTTACCAAAAGTAAATTTTTCAAATTGAATTTTAAATCTGTAAAGTGTGTCGCATGAACTAAAAGTATTTTTTTTTTTTGCATTTTATAGCTTCAAAATTAAATTTACAAAAAAAAAAAAAAAAAAAAAAAAAAAAGGTAATGAGTAATACAGGGTTCTCAGTGGCGACTAAAAAGTAACTTTTTACTACTAAAATTAGTCCCAGTGTGTGAAAGTAGCTTAAAAGCTATTTTAAGGGTAATAAACTATTTTAAGAAAAATGGGAGATATTTTTTAAACAAAAAAAAGTTCTTCTCTATTTTTGTTTATCTAATTTTTAAAATTTAGTGCAATATTTCTATTATCTAGGGTAAAACAGTGGAAGTGTAAGGGAAGGAAATTCATTTTCATGCCTTGAAATAGTTGAAAGGTTAATTTTCTTGAAATAATTAAAATTTTAATTGTTTATCTTTTGTAATTTATTATTACTTTTAATCAAAGACTACTATTCATACCTTAAGTGCAACTATTTTATACATTAAAGGCGACTAAACTGGGTTGGGTTTCTTCCAGGACAGTGGAAGAAACTAGAAAGAAATGGAAGAAACCAACCAGAAGATAAAACAGATGTTCAAAATTAGAATTTATGAATTTTATAAACTTAAAGCATAATGTCAAATCTATACTATAATCCAATTAATATTAAAAATATTTTTAGAAAAATAAGTTATTTGATAACAAACACTAAATATATACAGGTGATGGGTTTTTACTTTTCAATACTAATATTTTTAGAACTTTTTGCATAGATACTATCTCATAATATTACTATACGTTCAAACAGCACAAGTGATAATTACAGTATTAGCCATAATATTTGCACTTAAAAAAAAAAAAAAAAAAAAAAAGAATACAACATTTTGTATAAACTTGAAGCAGGTACCCAATGAACTGTTTTTAAACTCTCCTGGACTCCTAACTTTTAAACTCTAGGATTAAAAAAAAAAACAAAAAAAAAAACATAGTTTGTATTTATCTATTTTAAGTTGAAAAATAAAGTGCAGTATTAAACTACTAAAAAACTTTTCATTTGTTGTTTTACAGTCAACTCCCTCTAACTCTCAAAAGTTTTGTCCAGAGGTTGTGCAGATTATAGGAATTTGCAGATTAGAGATCACTGCTTTTGTTTAGTTTTCTTTTGCAGATACAGAGTCTGTTGTTATTAATTCATAGACATGAAAATGGAAAGACGATCTCTAATAATTTTAGAATAAAATATTTCTTGAATGCTAAATAAAACTAATCTATCACAATTCATGTATGAAGTATGATGGTAAGTAATTTAAGCATATTCAAATAATAGGCACACGTAAAATGTAAACAAGCAAATTAAAAAAAACATGAAACAAAATATTTTTGAAATTTCGGAAATATTATTCATCCCTGATTAATTTAGTTAAACATTGATGCAATAGTGATTTGTTTCAAACACTAGTCTGTATGAATTGCAGGATACTAAATACAAGAATGTGAACCAAACATACTAAATACAAGAATGTGAACGTAAGCCTTATTAAAATAGTATAACTTTTTATTTTGTTACAACTTTTAGAAGAAATAACTTGTAGATTATAGAAAAATGTTAATTTACCAACATAAATAACTACATATAAAAATAATTAAAATAATAAATACCTGTTTCCAATCATTTTATTTTCTTGTTTAATGACGTGAAGGAAGCGTGTTAGCGTTGAACGTAATTCCCGAGCCCCATCTGCTGTGCCGCGCATGCGTCGGTTGGTTTCTCTCACCGGACAGATTTTCTGCTTGCGTCATTGAGATGAATCATGAATCTCATGGCCGGCGTGAATCTTGCGTGTTTGAATCAGTTTCACGCCAAACTTGACATGCAAGGAGTTATTGTATTTGTGTTTCATCTAACTTGCGGTAGTCTTGCTGCAAATTTGTCGCGTCAAATTTGTCATGACAAGATAATATCCAGAAAAAATCAAACTTGCTGCAAATGTGCATGCTATCTGGGTACTGATTATATAAAACTGTCATACGATATTTGTTCTACATTTATTAAAAAAAAAAAAAAAAAAAAAATGAGATTTGAGGGTAATATTTAAGTGACTGCTAAATTTAAACTAACATTATTCAATAATTAATATTCATTTTTAAGGGTATAGAAATTGCAGATTTGTTTTCTCGACCACCGAAAATTTGATAACTTTTCCTACATTTTGGTAATAGTTTTTTAATCAATGCGTCAAAATTAAGAGCCAAAATTGCTTTCATTGATTAACAAAATTTAAATGTAACATCAGTTCTCTGTGTGAAGTCTTTGTACGATTCCTGCATTATTTTTAGAGCAAATTCACTGAAAAAAATTCTAAAGTTTTCGTACAGATTATCTTTGCCATTTCAAATTTATTCTTCCTTGCAGGACTGGCAATAATTTCGTGATCGAATTAATTATCTTTTTTATTAATATAAAATTCTGTTTGATTTTTCCAATAACATATTGTCAGAAGTTATTAGTGGAGTAATTATGATAGTAAACCTTTTCAGAAATTTCCCTAGAGTCAACAAGATATCATTACCACTTCCATCCAAATCCATAATTTCTGGTTTACTTATTTATTTATTTTGCCAATTCAGATACATCTGTTTCTGCAGCTGTTCTTTTTGTAGCTTAAAATGCTAAGAATTTTAAAGATTTTGCAGAAGAAATTAGTTACTTTTGTGCTCTTTAAAGGAATTATTTATTTTACTTTTTAATTTATTTTTGAATGATTTCTCAATGTAATGCTTTCCCTCTCTTAAAAAGAATTGTTTTTTTATTTTTTAAATAATAAAGTAATACGGAATCACAAATGTGATAGACAGGTGTAAAATATAATTAGTATAAAGTAATGATAAAAATAAAAAATAAATAAATTTAGAAATAAATATATAAGTGAATAGTTAAATTTTGACTTAAAAAATGACCGCCTAGCATTAGTGGAGGTTTGAAACAAACTGCACACTGTGTTTTTTCCCATATTTCACGCCAAATGATAGCCTACCTAAAATGAAGTGGACACATCCGTTTCTATAGTGACCATCCCTTCCCTCAGAGTCCTTCTCCTGACGGTAGGTCAGTAATCTCATCACTGAATAATATATATAGCTATAAATATTTTAAATGTAGACCATTTTCTTTTTAATGTTATTTTAGAATTATTTTAACAGGATTGTACACAACCCTGTAATAATTTTAAAGATTTTTTTAAAATAGTATCACAATTCCCCTGTAGTCGTATTTAGCTAACTTCCTTTCTTTTTCTTTTCCCCCACTATTAGTGTTCTTAAAAAAAAAAAAAAAAAAAAAAGTCTTTCAGTTTAAATTAAAGTGCTCTTAAAAATCAGCAACTATATTATAACTTAAAAATGGCTGATATTTAAATCTACTCTTAATTTTCACCAATTTCGTAATTGGTAGTATGTTTATATTTTTATTAATTTACATGGGACAATTGCTGTATTATCTACCCTGTATATATAAATAGAAAATAATACCTTATATAATCATAGAAAACTGCTATAAAAGCTTGTAAAAAATTTCCATTGAAATATATGAATATCAAAATTACGGAACGGTTGGCAGCTAAGCAATGACAGCGATCTTTTACTAATATAAATATTTTTGAAAAAAGTTTGGAATATCTGATAAAATAATACATGTTTGTCGACCCGTATTTTCTCAGTGGCTTTTTCCAGTGTATTATCAGATCAGAATTTCTCTTTCTTACATACCTTTTTCTTAACTTTTTGATGGGATTTTATTAAATTATCAAAGTAAATTTGCTAAAGTGATACAGTGAAACTTGAATAATTCGAACTTGTTTAATTCGAAATTTTGGATTATTCGAATATTTTACACGGTCCCTCGAATTTTGTATTAAAATAATGTTAAAAAATCGTGGATAATTCGAATTTTTCATACGATTACCTTTAAAATATTGCAGTAAAATTTGTTCCCGAGATTTGACTCATCTGAAGTGCATTATCAATGTTTATAGTCTTTCAAAAAAAGGATAAGGAAATACAATAGAAGCCCCTAGCTAGTGCACTAGAAGATATAGTGCATATGTATGAACTGAGGTTTTATGAAGTTTTTGTGAATTGAAAGTCATCTGTAATGTAGAAGATTCTATTTTTGTATCAGGTCTTATACTATGACACAAAGATTCTACTTAAAAAAGAAATAAAAAATGTTTGACTATTTTTTAAAAAGAGTTGAATAATTAAGCTCGTAAAAAATATTGATTTAATGGGGGGGGGGGGGTGAAAGGGGTAATGTAGCGGTATTCTTAGATATAAAGTTTACGTGTTAAATCTCTGATTGTAGAGTTTTAATTTTTTAATTTATCCCTTTTTTTGACAAAATAGTAAGTATATGTAATTCGAATTTTTGGATATTTCGAATTTTTTTCTGGTCCCTTCAACTTCGAATTATCCAAGTTCTACTGTATTATGATTGATGTAGATTACTTTACACAGTAGCTCTAATATTTGTCCAAGGTGCTATTCAAAAGCAACTACTTTCTGTTATTTTTTATTTTCTTTACCCTACTGCGTAATTTTTTAAAAATTTCTTTATTATTGGTATATTTTGTATAACATATATTTTACAAAAAATTTTTGCTGTATAAAACAATACGTCTAATTTTTATGGTATCACATGTTATATTAGTTTTATTAATTTTTTCCAATGTGTTATCTGATCACAATTTCTCTTTCTTGCTTACTTTTTTGTAGTTTTTCAATTTGATTTTATAATTTTTTTAAAAAATAAATTTGGTAAAGTAATATTATGATTGATGTAGATTACCCTATAATGTAGCTTAAATATCTGTCTAATGTGCTATTCAATAAATACTTTCTTTTATTTTTTATTTTCTTTATCCTCCTACGTACATATATTTATATATATATATATATATATATATATTTTATTATATAACATTCTTCTTCTTTAATAATTCTTTGAAAAAAAAAAAAAAAAAAACTGTCTTTTTCTTAAATCAGCTTTATGCACGTCTGTACGTGTAATTGAGTGATAGAAAAAAATTTTAGTCATTTAACTTTTATTTCATTTATCTGAGATTTATTGTGAAATTTTAATATATATGAAAAATGTAATTAAACAGTGTACACCAAGGACATAATTTTCTTAAACTTTTGAAATTAAGTGCACTTCTGGCCTGTATACGAACACATTGTATAAATATAGGAAACTGCTAGAGCATACGTTAATTAGATACAGTGAAATGCGCAACAGTTTCAATTACATCTCTTGTTTCAAATTAGCTGTTTAATATTATTATGTTTTCAGTGTACATAAATAGTTAATTAAAATTCAATGAAACCAATTTACTCCTTCATTCTGTCATGTATGACACATTCAATGCTAGTGATTGTACTTTACCTGGTATTAAATTAAATAAAGTGAACTGTTGCATGTCAATCAAATTTAACCGAACTTAGTATTTAGTTGATCCCTGACATAAACTGGTGCTGATTACATTTGGGGATCAATCGCTCAACAGGTGGCACTGTGATCGCATTTTTTCTAAATTTTTAACATGGCAGTATAGGACAAAATTTCGTATAAATGTACATAATGAGTTATTTTTAACTTGTGATTGTAAAATTAATATGAATTATTGATAATACTATTAGTTAACTAGGAAAAAATTCTGCTCATGTGGGGACATCGCTTTCCCCCCTCCCCTGGGGGGGGGAGTAAATTTTCAAGGTGGGTATCTTTCGAAAGGTCTCATCAATACCTTTAAAACGAATGGTTGAACTATAAATCTGTGATAATTTAAAACAAAGTTATCGATTTTTTATACTTTTAACGAAAAAAAAAATAATAATGTTACTGAGTGAATTTGTATAGGAAAATATAGAAGAAAGTCTTGTGGTGACCACAACATACTAGTATATATTGAACTTGAGTTTATTTTAAAATTTAACATGTCAGGAAATTTGAATGAAAAAGCCAGTATTTTCTTTTCTGGAATAGTGTAGGAACCCTGTACTAGTTTTACATTTGCTTCAATTTTTATAATCTTAAAGATTAAAAACTTCAATAATTAAAAAAAGAAAAAACTGTTTATGAAGTAGCATAGAATAGTATTTGTTATATTAGTTTAGTAGAATAGTATAGTAGAATAGTATTTGTTTAGAATTAGTTTAGTAGAATAGTATTTGTTATATTAAAAAAGAAAATTATAGAAGTTGCAACAGGAAATATTAATTTGATGTCTAAGTTACTGATGCCTTTCATTTGTTTCCCAATTTCTATTGCTGCTGAAGAGGAAGATAAGTCAGAGGAAATTGTCGCCTTTAAGAAAGTCTTAAGCTCAAATTTTTGTAAATTGCTGGAGCCGTTATCAAGAAATCTGACCCGGGACATCCTATAATACAAAATTAACTCATTAAATAATAAGGATTAATTAAAATCTATATAAATATTTTTCTAATGTGGACCAGTTATGACTAAATTTTGCTGAAATAAAACAATAGTGACATCATGACCCAGTGGCAGAAAGTTTTGTAGCTGTCTGCAACAGGCTTTTAAAATTTCATAATCTGTCTGCAAAATTTGTGTGTAATCAGGGGTGAAAATGGCTTACACTCAAAAAGCCTGAAAGCTGATTGGGGGGGGAGGGGGGCGCTTAACATCAGTGAGGATCTCGTGCAACAATACACAAATACAATTTTACTGCAGAACAATATAGTAAAACAATTGTGTGTATTCATTACATTCATCTCATTCAATTATATATTTTATAGCAATGTTTTACACAACACAATATAAATAATAAAAGTATTAGTTTTATAAATATTTAAATAATTAGAAGGACGAATTAACTTTAATAAACTTTAAGTACCTTTAACGATCCTTCAACTTTAGCAGCTTTTAAATGATATATTTCGACGTGCTATCGCAGTCATCTTCAGATGTTGTTTATCGCAGTCATCTTCAGCATTAATTTCCTAGACGTCAAAATTATTAAAAATCGCGATAATACCCTGGATACTACAGTCTATAGAAAACCAACAAACAATAACGAAATCATTCATAACAAATGCAAAACCCCGTTCCAATACAAAACCGCCGCCATACGCTCCTACATAGATCGCGCCATCTTAATCTGCTCAAATAAACAACTTCTTAACGCTGAAATAAAATTTATAAAGAACATTGCTAAAAATGCAGGATACAGCCATTCACTGATTCAAAAACTCTACAAAAAGCGCTTAAAAACATATAACAAAATTAATGACGCCCAAAAAATAAAACCCAAGTTCACCACCTCCATACCTTTCTGCAACGGCATAGCAAACAAAATTAAAAACGAAGGTTCCAAATACAATATACACATACCCATTAAACCCAACAAGAACATTATTCAAAGAATCCGAAATGAAAAAGATATTATTGACCCTAAAGAAACCTCGGGGATATACAAGATTACTTTCGATCTTGAAAATAACAATAAACCTGCAACCTACATCGGAATGACAAAGCGGAAAATAAAGGACAGAGAAATAGAACATATTAACGATCTAAAATACAATAGAAGCTCCACCGCCTTATCACGTACACATAAAATTAACCCAATAATAACTAATACCCTAAAAACCGTCAAAATAGCCCCATACAACTCACATAACTACACTCTGAAACGCGAAGCTTTAGAAATTCTAACATCTAACATGGCAGTAAATGAGAGAGAGCACAGCATAATAACTAAGGATTGGCAACAAGTACTAAGAAATCACCGACGAAACAATGACGTAAGCGAGAGGGAGACTGATGTGGAGGAAGATTGAAGACACCTTTCAGTGATGCAGCATAAACAACATCTGAAGATGACTGCGATAGCACGTCGAAATATATCATTTAAAAGCTGCTAAAGTTGAAGGATCGTTAAAGGTACTTAAAGTTTATTAATATTAGTTTTAGTTTTGATACAGAAATTTTTTTTAAAGTGAATTGTTATTTGAAAGTTGCAGACAACAACCACACGCTGTTTTTCTATGTCTGCGACTATGTCGCGGTGTTTCTGCCACTGGGCGTCATGAAGAGTGAATAAAATTTTAGATTCATAATCTTTGTAAACTTAAAAGAAAATAAAAACATCATGATTGATGTAAATAAATAAAAAGTATATTTTATAAATAGAAGCAAGTATTCATACATACAAAACTGGATGGATAAGGATCAGTTGTAGTGTATTGAATGAATGTACCAAATGTAAGCCATTGCCAAAAGAAAATATATGTATATGAAATTTAAATATTTTTAGTATTTTATGTTAGATTTTGGTCAAAATATAGGGTTCATACACCTCAGGGAAATTCTGAAACCTTGGAATACTTAGTGAATTAGGATTTGGGTTCCAAATTTTAGAGAAATCTCATGAAATTTTTCATTAAAATTCTGGAAAAATGTAATTTTTTATACTACAATTTTCTTGTTTTTCTCGTTTCAGTTTATAAAGTACTGCAAAAACTCACACTACCATGATGCATAGTAACATAACATCGTGCAATCTTAAATAATTAATTTTTGTAAGCATTATCGACTACTATTGCATTTGATGAGTATCTAGTCCTACTACATCCATTTTCTTTAGTTAGACGTTAGCATGTAAATCAATCGGAAAATAGCATACAGAACGTTGTGCTGTAACTACACAGCAACAATTGCTCATGTTGCCAAAGACAAAAGATAAAGGTTACTGTAAAATCTGGTAGCCACTCCTTCCACTTTCTGACATTATACATCAACCAATCACCAGTGGCCACTAGCCAATCGATGCCAGCTCCAAGCTCAGCTGAGTGATGCACTATAGAAAAGGTTGTTTACATTTTGCTTCTAAATATGAAAACTAATCGCAGCTATGCCCAACAGAAAACTATGCAGGAGTAGTAGTTGTCCTGAAATTCCTTTAAAAAAAATATTTTGACCTGAAGCGTCTTGAATTTTCACTTAATATCCTGAATTTCCTGAAATTTCAGCACAATTCCAAAACTCTTATTCATTTTTCCTTCACTTTTCAATGAGAAAGGTAATCTGAAATGATAATTTGAATGTTTACCTCTTGGTCAATTTTTTAAAGATTTCTTTGATTTCATCTCGGTGTGTAGGGCCTGAGAGGGGATGAGTAATATTGTCATAAAAAAGACTGCCTATTGGGAATCTGAAACTATTTTTTATGTTTTTGCAGGGGTCATTTGAGGAAGCAGTCCTCAATTCCTTCTCTTATTTATATCAGAAGAGATAATTGATATATAAACCAGCTACGTGCTGAATAATACAGCTCACTTAGAGCAAATAAAGTGACCAGCTCAAAATAGAAAGCTTTATGAAGATGCTGCTGCTATCCAAAGTCTTCCAAAAAAAGTGGGTGGGGGGGGGAGATCTTATCAATAAGCCATATTAATTTCACAGTCATTCAGGGCTTGAAAATTATATTTCCCGACATGCCCGGGGCATGTCTCTTACATGCCCAGCTCGGCATGCAAATACTGAAACAAAAATAACTTTCAAAAAATAATTTTAAAATATAGCATCTTGTTTAAGACTTTTACTTAAATTGAAATGTCAATACAGATATAATGTCGTTAAATTATTTTCACTAAGTATGTGAATGTTTTTATTAATATGCATTTTAATAAGATATTTAGGCATGTAAAAATTTCATTTGGGCATGTATTGTCCAGACTAACATTTTGCTGAGACATAACAGACATATTGCTGAGATGTAACAATATTAAATTTCTGTAAAACTTTAAATTTCATTAAATAAAATTTGAAAAAAAAAAAAATATATATATATATATATCAAGGTCTACGCAAATTTATAATTTTCCCCCTCTAAATTTTAGAAAATTATAATTTAACAATATTTTTTGAAAATATTAATTTACCAATGAAACTGCTAAGTAATATCCAAAAATGTTTAGAATGTATTTTTAAACTATGTTAATGTAAAATCGAAGTAAAAAATTAAAATTAAAAACATTTTTAAAAATGTTTAAATTTGAATTATTTTTTTTACTAGTTCTTTGTCTTACTACCATTTTCTGGGTCTGTCGCAGTTTTGCTTGCGCCCCTTGGAATGTAGTTGAAGACAGCTCTCAGTAGTCTTCCATGTGTCATACGCTGGACATGATTTTACCATGTTTTTATTAACTTCCCAACTAGCTAGACATTCTTTCAGGACTGCTCAGAACACGGTGACAATATATTTTTATTAATACTTTTAGTCAACTGTTTCAGGTCCCTACTGCCTTTGGCAGCATTTATATGATTCAACAGAAAATTTATTTAACTAACTTCCCGACTAGCTAGACATTTGAAAATTTCTGAATAGCTCAGAACATGGTGAGAAAGCATTTTTAAAATATTTTTAACCAATTGCTCTGAGACCCTGCTGCCTTCAGCAGCATTACAAGTACAAAGCTTGCAATCGATTTTTAACTAACTTCCTGGCTAGCTAGCCATTTGAAACTTTTATAATAGCTCAAAACACGATAGCAATGAATTTTTTTAATACTTTTAGCCAATTGTTCCGGGTTCCCACTCGGGAGCTTTTATATGATTCAACAGAAAATTTAAGAACATGGTATATAAAAAGTTCTTTTTATATGTAATTATTTCCAATTAGCATGGTATTCATTGATCTTGTTTAATAGTTATTAATAAAGTAATAAATAGAATTATTTTATTTATCACTTTCCAGAAATTTTAATATTGTTATCTTTCAGTGCATATTTACACAAATTTTTGCTAGAGTCTAAGACAGTAATATATATATATGATCAAACTCCCCCGTAAGGTTAATTTAGAGACAAGGTTGTTATGCCTCTAATAATGATAATAATAGCTTCTGTTTTTGAGGTTATAATGAATTAAAATTTAATAGATTTGTTTCTTTTTGGGGATTTTCCTGGTAATTATCTATTAGGAGAGATATGTGCATCACATAAAAAATGATTATTTAATAGGTTAAAAATAATAATTGCTGTTTAAATGTTATGATTATGCAATTTATTAATTAGCTGCCTTGCTCTTTGTTTAGCATATCATTCTATTTAAAAGATAATTATATTGTAAATATAAAAGTAATTATAAATTAAATAAAAAATAACTTATAATAACTGCTATTTTTCAGTTAAAAAAATAAAAATAAAAAATAGAATTTTAATAAAAAATAAACAGAACCAGAAGCTTGTTGCCATAAGGCTAGAAAAAATATATAATGAAAACAGAATCCACTCCTCAACACAGATATGGCATATGTGGACCAAACACTAATGAATATGTGATTGTCTGAATAGATGAGTTCATACATTATCTGAAGGTAGTTATTTAATCACTTTTCCTAGCATTGATATGTCAAACCTAAACTAATCATTAGCATCTCCATTTTTTTTTGCCTGAGTAGATACATGATCTGAAAGTATTGTTACCTCTAGCTGATGTAAATTTCTGATGTCTGCAGTGAGACAGCTGCTTGGGAAAAAAAAAATGTTATCGGCTATGGGAAAAGTTTTTTAACAGATAATCTGCAAGAAAGTACAGTGTACTTAATTTTTGTGTTTCTACACTGATGAAACTTACCATAAAATCTTGAAAATAACCTCTCCCTTGAATGTACCCCCCCCCCCTTTCTTGCTGAAAGGGAAATTATTCCATTCTCTTAAATACAACCCAACCCTTGCCACTGGGCGCACATACATAGCACCAGTAAATCTATCTTTCATTGTTTCATCCAAACATAATTTAGCCTTCAAGTCTTCTAGATTAGCGCCTCTGCGCTTTTGGAAAACGGGGTTACTTTCAAGATTTTACGGTACATAATATTTATGCAATATATAAATATTTCATTTATTTTTAACAGGATGCTTTGATATATTTCCTGAAAGAATCCAAATCCAATGAAAAAGCACAGAAGTGCAAAGATGAATTGTGGAAAAGTTGTCATTTATAAAAATTCTGTATATTTATTTTGTTTTAATATCTGTTTTGTATTTTTAATAAAACTATGATATAATAAATGTATATTAAAATTCACATTTTCCTTTTTTCTCTGTTGAAAGAAAACAGCAGGTGGCCTACCCTAGTGCCTTTTTCTAATGAAATCTCGCCTTCCTTTACCCAATCGTTAGATTCCCACATGTTTTTTTTTTTTTTTTTCCCAGTAATATTTTTTTTATATTTTATGTTCAAAAATTCTTCACTTATTCTTCTCATTTTAGAATACTAGAAACAGAAAAACAATGTATAAGCCAAGGCTTCATTGTAATATAAAATAGACCATTTTTTTTTTTTTTTTTTTTTAATACCCATTCTACATACATTTCCTTTTGCTATTCTATTTTGTTCAGAAAATGTAAGATTTATTAAAGTGTGAATAATGTGAATAATACTCTTTCAATGATGTCACAATCATGTGCATTCACTTAAACAATATATGCAGGCAAGTTGATTATGGATAATTTCTGGTGCTGATTCTAAAAAACTAAAAAACAAGGCACCGAGGGTGATTCAATAAGAAAGGCATTTTGCTTTCAAAAAGGTATTATTTGCTTAATTTGTTGTCCTTTGGGTTGCGATTTCTGTACATGATAAAAGTAAAAAAAAAAAAAAAAAAAATTCTGTATCGACTATGAATTTTTTCTTACAAAAATGCTCTAAAACTATTACTAGAAAACTGCATTAACATTTCCTTATTTTCTGCCTCCACTTTCTATTACAGTTGAAACTCGTTAATGTGAATCTCAAGGGGAATAAAAAATCTGTTCAGGTTGTCTGTAGTTCATACTATCAGTTACCCAGAAACTAATCTTTATTTTGACAGGTATTGTGGGAGCAGTTCATGTTAAAAATAATTTACATCAACAGTGTTCACATTAACAAGGTTAAACTGTATTCAGAATTTAAAGAGCAATTACCTTGAATAAAAATCAGTGTTGGGGATAAGAGTGAAATTGATTCTATTAATTCTAGATATATTGTTATAACTGTACTGTGTACTCATTTTGAGATGTTCTTTCACTTTATATTTTAAATCTGAAATATTACTGTATTTTATTGATTTATCTATTTGATATATAACATTTTAAATATAAAAATGTAAAACAAATGAATAAGAATCAAAGATCAACTCTTCCTCAACCCTACAATTGATATGAAATATCAATTTTACCAATTAAGATGAACATTGAATATGCTTGGCCTTGTCATAGCTATATTATATATAACAATAGTTTACCTTTTCAATACTTTATTATTATTATTGTCCACAAAACTTCATTAAAAATTGTGAACTTAATGCATTTCAATACAAACTAAGACTACATTTAGAAAAACATTTTTAACCATTTCAGCATTATCCATTTTTTGGTATATCTGTTTAATGATTCATAAAATTAATACTATGAACAGTATAAATATGAGAATTTAATATTGTATACTACACATGTTTATTCTCATTTTCTTGAAAGCAGCAACATATATTTCAAAATTTAGCTACACTAGCCTTTTATTATGACTATGCATGCCAGAAAAAGACTGGCTTATCGCTTATAGGATTAATTGCACATTTAATTGAACTTTTTATTAATTTGTTTTTCTACATTTCTTTGAAAAAGATTTGCAAATGTATATTACATGAATTTTTTACTAGTTCTCTTTTTCTTTTCTGAGCAAAACTTTTACTGAATATAAAGCATAACATGATCCTTATAGTCCTACAAATTCTAGATAATTTACAAAGAATTTTTTTATCTAGATATTTGACAAAACTTGTAATTAAAAGAATGCCTAAATGTTTATTCTTCTTAAGTTAATTACCTTGTAATTAAAAGAATGCCTAAATGTTTATTGGTAGATAGAGCATACAAAAAGCATGGCTCTACTGGGGGAAAGAAAAATTACAGGATATTTAAAAAAGAAAAAAAAATCCCTCTTAGATATCAATTAAAAACATGGGATATTTTTAATAAATACCATTATGTATTTGTAAAAAGCATGCAAAGTGTTAAAAGAAAAAAAAAAACCTAGCTTATTTGATAATACCTACATGCTACATCAGTGTTTTATAAATACTTTTTGATATCTATAAAAAACCTGCAATGTTTCTTTAAAGTACTTCAAGGTATTTGTGAGAAACTTATACCTGTGAAATGAAACAAAAGAAAAACCTTCAAAAAACATTGGAGAGGTGTTAAAAGAAAGCTTTGAAGGTTTTTTGAAATACCTAAATGATTCATGGTATTTTATAAAAGCCTTTATAAAAACCTGTAATAAGTTTCTTACAAATGCCTGAAGGTATTTCTGAGAAACGCATATAGGTATTAATGGGGGTTTTATTATGGCTTTATTTTGCACCATTAAAGCCTTGATAATACCTTATTCTAAATACCTCTAAAACCTCTAAAATACCTGTGTAAAGAAACCTTTATAAAACCTTCAGAAAACATCCAAGAGGTATTTTAAAAAAGGCTTTGTAGGTATATTAAAAATACCTACATGAGTCATGGTATTTTATAAAAACCCTTTGGTGTTTATAAAAAACCTGCAATAACTTTCTAAAAATACCTTAAGGTATTCACAAGAAACATATGGAGGTATTAATAAGGCTTTTATTGTGGCTTTATTTTGCACCATTAAAGCCTTGATAATACCTTATTTTAAATACCTCTAAAACATCTAAAATACCTGTGTAAAGAAACCTTTATAAAACCTTCAAAAAACATCGAAGAGGTATTTAAAAAAAGCTTTGTAGGTATATTAAAAATACCTACATGGGTCATGGTATTTAAAAAAACCTTTTGGTATTTATAAAAAAGCTGCAATAACTTTCTAAAAATACCTTAAGGTATTCACGAGAAACGTATGGAGGTATTAATAAGGCTTTTATTGTGGCTTTATTTTGCACCATTAAAGCCTTGATAATACCTTATTTTAAATACCTCTAAAACCTCTAAAATATCTGTGTAAAAAAAACCTTTATAAAACCTTCAAAAAACATCGAAGAGGTATTTAAGAAAAAGCTTTGTAGGTATATTAAAAATACCTACATGGATCATGGTATTTAAAAAAAACCTTTTGGTATTTATAAAAAACCTGCAATAACTTTCTAAAAATACCTTAAGGTATTCACGAGAAACGTATGGAGGTATTAATAAGGCTTTTATTGTGGCTTTATTTTGCACCATTAAAGCCTTGATAATACCTTATTTTAAATACCTCTAAAACCTGTAAAATACCTGTTTTAAGAAACCTTAAAAAAACTAAAAAAAAACCTTAAAATTTTAGTAAGGGATGGTATATAAAAAGTTTTTTTTTATCTTGTAATTATTTCACTTTTGCCTACGTAACTATTTGTCTTATTTTAATTTATTTACGAAACTATTCATTACTTCATGTTCAGAAAATCGAGGGGAGTCACTCCAGATTTTTTTTTTTTTTTTTTTTTTTTTTTTTAATAAATAACATTAAAAATGTATCACTATTTCCGAAACGTCCGTTAGGCCTACACGTTGTGACTAAAAATGTTTTTTTTTTTTCTTTGTTTGGATCGAGAAAAATCACTTGAGTTAAATATTATTTTTCCCTGACGAAAGATCGTGATTTTATTTCGAAACCAAAAAAAAAAAAAAAAAAAAAAAAAAAAAAGAGAAATATATATATATATATTTATATATATTGCGATAAGTTCTTTTACCTAATAAATTTAGGGTATTTTTACAAAGGGTTATTTACTTACATATTTAATTATTATTTTTGTAACTAAAACTTTGTATAGCAAAAATTTACAATATAGTTTTTGCTATGGATAGTGGGTCATGTATAACAAGTAAAAGTTTCCGATACATTCTGACCTCTCAAAGTTATTTCTTTGGCCATGTTATCTTAAATTAAACATAATGAGTTAGATGATATTAAAATGCGTGAGAGCTAAGCTTTTTCAGGGAGCGGTGTAATTAGGATAGTTTATTTCTTTGTAAGACCGCATAAAATAATTGAAATGGTTTACTCATTAAAGTGGTTAATACCATAAAGTGTATTTTCAGCTTGTTACGCATTTTCTCTTTCTTAAAATTGCATTTTAACGAACTATAGTGATCTGTATGATTAATAGATCAAATATAGCGCTATAGAAAACGATTGTGATAAATTAGGAATCATGAACATGATTGACGGCATTTTCGCTTTTGGTCCTGCTTTGAGCTTTAATTTATTTCTTTATTACTTCCTTCTATTCTTCAAATTAAAAAAAAAAAAAAAAAAAAAAAAAAAAAAAAACATATATATTCGAACTTTGTTAACGTGAAGCTCAAAATTTTGTTTATGTTATCAATAGTTCATGCTATCAGTAACTAATCTTCATGTAACTAAACTAAACTTCGTTTAGACGGGGATCGTGGAAATAATTCATATTAAACGTAGTTCACGTTAATAGAGTTCACGTTAACGATGCTCGACTGTATACATATGTATTGTTTAAAAAAAAAAAATAGACTTCCGGTTTTCTATAAATTTATACTTTTTTTTTTTTTTTTTTTTTTTTTTTTTCTTTAAAGAAGGGTCTACTTTTATTAGAAAATATCATTCTGCCTGATTGGTTATATCAGTTTCCGAATAAACCCAATTTATTTCATTTGTTGCCATTGGCCGATAAGGGGCTAACAGACAACGCAAATTATTCTGAAGATGGTGGTAAGTCTAATATTCCGAAAACACTTAACCACAAACTTTCATCAAAATCCCTAGAATCATTTTCGAGTAAACCCAACTTCTGCTATGAATTGCAATTCGCCGGTAAAGGGTTAACTGTAAAAGCTAATTTATCTGAAGATGAAATCCAATTGTTTTTTTTTCTCATGAAAAAGCCCTAACATCGAACTTTCATAAAATTTCCTTCGTCCATTTCCGTGTGAAGCCGATTTCTGACAAACGTTGCAATTGTCCTTTAAAGGGTTAACATCGACAGCGAATTTTTTTGAAGATGGGGATAATTTCATTCGTTTAAGCATACTCAAAAGCACTTACCGCAAAACTTTCATTAAAAAAATCCTTATATCAGTTTCCGAATAAACCCAATTTATTTCATTTGTTGCCATTGGCCGATAAGGGGTTAACAGCCAAAGCAAATTATTCTGAAGATGGTGGTAAGTCTAATATTCCGAAAACACTGAACCCCAAACTTTCATCAAACTTCCTATAATCATTTTCGAGTAAACCCAACTTCTGCTATGTATTGCAATTGGCCGATAAAGGGTTAACTGTAAACGCTAATTTATCTGAAGATGAAATCCAATTGTTTTTTCTCATGAAAAAGCCCTAACATCGAACTTTCATAAAATTTGCTTCGTCCATTTCCGTGTAAAGCCAATTTCTGACATACGTTGCAATGGCCTTTAAAGGGTTAACATCGACAGCAAATTTTTTTGACGATGGGGACAATTCCATTCGTTTTAGCATACTCAAATGCACTTAACGCAAAACTTTCATCAAAATCCTTACATCAGTTTCCGAATACACCCAATTTATTTCATTTGTTGTCATTGGCCGATAAGGGGTTAACAGCCAACGCAAATCATTCTGAAGATGGTGGTAAGTCTAATATTCCGAAAACACTTAACCCCAAACTTTCATCAAAATCCCTAGAACCATTTTCGAGTAAACCCAACTTCTGTTATGTATTGCAATTGGCCGGTAAAGGGTTAACTGTAAACGCTAATTTATCTGAAGATGAAATCCAATTGTTTTATTTTCTCATGAAAAAGCCCTAACATCGAACTTTCATAAAAATTTGCTTCGTCCATTTCCGTGTAAAGCCGATTTCTGACAAACGTTGCAATTGTCCTTTAAAGGATTAACATCGAGAGCGAATTTTTTTGACGATGGGGATAATTCCATTCGTTTAAGCATATTTAAAAGCACTTAACGCAAAACTTTCATCAAAATCCTTATATCAGTTTCCAAATATACCTAATTTATTTCATTTGTTGCCATTGGCCGATAAGGGGTTAATAGCCAACGCAAAAAAATTCCGAAGATGGTGGTAAGCCTAATATTCAGAAAACAATTAAACCCAAACTTTCATCAAAATTCCTAGAATCATTTTCGAGTAAACCCAACTTCTGCTATTTGTTGGAATTGGCCGGTAAAGGGTTAACTGTAAACGCTAATTTATCTGAAGAGGAAATCCAATTGTTTTTTCTCATGAAAATGCCCTAACTTCAAACTTTCATAAAAATCGCTTAGTCCATATCCGTGTAAATTCGATTACTGACATACGTTGCAATTGTCCTTAAAAGGGTTAACAGCGACAACGAATTTTTATGACGATGGAGATAATTCCATTCGTTTAAGTATACTCAAAAGCACTTAACGCAAAACTTTCATCAAAATACTTATATCAGTTTCCAAATAAACCCAATATATTTCATTTGTTGCAATTGGCCGATAAGGGGTTAACAGCCAAAGCAAATTATTCTGAAGATGGTGGTAAGTCTAATATTCCGAAAACACTGAACCCCAAACTTTCATCAAAATTCCTAGAATCATTTTCGAGTAAACCCAACTTCTGCTATGTATTGCAATTGGCCGATAAAAGGTTAACTGTAAACGCTAATTTATCTGAAGAGGAAATCCAATTGTATTTTCTCATGAAAAAGCCCTAACATCGAACTTTCTTAAAATTTGCTTCGTCCATTTCCGTGTAAAGCCAATTTCTGACATACGTTGCAATGGCTTTTAAAGGGTTAACATCGACAGCAAATTTTTTTGACGATGGGGATAATTCCCTTCGTTTAAGCATACTCAAATGCACTTAACTCAAAACTTTCATCAAAATCCTTATATCAGTTTCCGAATAAACCCAATTTATTTCATTTGTTGTCATTGGCCGATAAGGGGTTAACAGACAACGCAAATAATTCTGAAAATGGTGGTAAGTCTAATATTCCGAAAACACTTAAACCCAAACTTTCATCAAAATCCCTAGAACCATTTTCGAGTAAACCCAACTTCTGCTATGTATTGCAATTCGCCGGTAAAGGGTTAACTGTAAACGCTATTTTATCTGAAGATGAAATCCAATTGTTTTTTTCTCATGAAAAAGCCCTAACATTGAACTTTCATAAAATTTGCTTCGTCCATTTCCGTGTAAAGCCGATTTCTGACAAACGTTGCAATTGTCCTTTAAAGGGTTAACAGCGACAACGAATTTTTATGACGATGGGGATAATTCCATTCGTTTAAGTATACTCAAAAGCACTTAACGCAAAACTTTCATCAAAATCCTTATATCAGTTTCCAAATAAACCCAATATATTTCATTTGTTGCCATTGGCCGATAAGGGGTTAACAGCCAAAGCAAACTATTCTGAAGATGGTGGTAAGTCTAATATTCCGAAAACACTTAACCCCAAACTTTCATCAAAATTCCAAGAATCATTTTCGAGTAAACCCAACTTCTGCTATGTATTGCAATTGGCCGATAAAGGGTTAACTGTAAACGCTAATTTATCTGAAGAGGAAATCCAATTGTATTTTCTCATGAAAAAGCCCTAACATCGAACTTTCATAAAATTTGCTTCGTCCATTTCCGTGTAAAGCCATTTTCTGACATACCTTGCAATGGTCTTTTAAGGGTTAACATCGACAGCGAATTTTTTTGACGATTGTGATAATTCCATTCGTTTAAGCATACTTAAAAGCACTTACCGCAAAACTTTCATCAAAATCCTTATATCAGTTTCCGAATATACATAATTTATTTCATTTGTTGCCATTGGCCGATAAGGGGTTAATAGCCAACGCAAATAATTCTGAAGATGGTGGTAAGTCTAATATTCCGAAAACAATTAAACACAAACTTTCATAAAAATCCCTATAATCATTTTCGAGTAAACCCAACTTCTGCTCTTTGTTGGAATTGGCCGGTAAAGGGTTAACTGTAAACGCTAATTTATCTGAAGATGAAATCCCCAACTGAAGTAAACCGAACTTCTGTTCGCACACACACACACACACACACTTCAATGAACTAGAGACGCGTTGGTTTCTAGTCTGATACCTAGGGGGAAAAAAGCATAACAGAAATCTAATTTCAATAAAAAGCTTCTGAAAATGCGATAATAAAACATCAATTTTGAATCCCAGTGCCCCAACCCCCTCCTTCTTCAGACACACAGGTGTTATCAGACCCTCCTGTGTTAACCTTTTTGGTCAGAATATTTTTTATAGTTCGAAATTTCCACATTAATATGCTCATTGAAATTTTATTCCTTTTGATGTATTTAGAGATTTGTAGATGAATGAAACGCATTGAATAATAGAAGAGAGCTATAATAAATTCGTTGAATCTGACCTAAATGAAAAAAAAAAAAAAACTTGGAGATAATCCCCTAAAGAAAAACTTTAAATATCTCAGGAACTAATGTTGGTATATTCGTACAAATTTATATCTAGGCTATTTTGATGCTCTAGAATCGTTTTCTGTCGTCAAATTAGTGGGTTAACATTCGAATTTTCAAAGTTGGACCTATTTTTAATATGTAGACGACCCCCAATGTCATTTTTTCCTACATACCATAAAAGTAGACATACATTCCTGACGATTGGTGCCTACTGCATGTTTCTGCGATAATTAGGTACTGAAATAGGTGGGGGTGTTTCGTTTTTTTTTTGACCGACTGTACAGTCAGCCAAAAAAAAAAACGCCACCCCCCCCCCCCACCTAATTTCACCGTAAATTATCGTAGAAACATGCGGCTGGTACCTATCGATCTGCAATAACGTCTAGTTTTTAATGGTATTGTGAGATTTTGCTTAAGGGGTCATCTACATATTAAAACACGTATAAACTTCACTTTTTTCAATGACGACCCCCATTTTTGACCCAATATTCAGATTTCTGAGATCAAGGCAGTTCGGAAAACATACCTATTTATATACTTTAAATCAATCCTAAACAGAGTTACACGTGAAAATGTGTTAGGAGACCGTCTATGCATTTAAAAAAAATAAATCTTGATCTACCACACAATATACATTATTTAATAAATTTCACACCGGAAAAAAAAAATCAGAAATGTTAGTTATAAAATAAAAAACGATTCAAATTCGCAGAACTTTTTAAGTCAGCTTATGAATTAAAAGATTTTTATTGGTTTCAATTTATTAAACATTGAATAGTTAAATACAACATTTATAGCTTGAATCATATGAACCCTACAGTGTTTAATTACAAAAATCTAGATACCAAGGTAAAAGAACAATAGTAATAATGATAATAATATTATTAGCGGTTAAAAAAAAAAAAAAGTGTTTAATATTTAAGAAAAAGAATTATCTACTTCTTAAAAGCAAAAACTGTTTTATTTTAGAGAAAAAATTTAAGTTAAAATACATATATAATAAAATATGTATATATATATAAACAATGAAAATCTATTAACTAACAATTATTATCTACTTCTTGTTGGGTATATTTTTATTTTATACTGTAAGCCTCCCATGAAAGTGTTACTATAAAGATTTACATTTAATTTTAGGCGTGCAAACCAAAAATAGATAATATACAAAAATATTGATAACAAGATTAAAACTAAAATCTGAGAAAGGATATTTAACATTTTCGCGACCACTGACGTAGTTTCACGTCATTTTGAAATCTGTAACTCCTTCAGTGGGCGTTTCTTTCACAAATTGTGTGTTACGATATTTCTTAAGAATATTCCTTATATTCATATATAAATAAACAAAATAGTATGAATACAAATACTTTCACTAGAAAGAGTATAATTATTATGTATATCCATATGAAAAGAAATATGGATATAGAAAAAACGGTTTCCTATTGCCTAGAACGAGTATTCCCCGTTCTGCAGTCGTCTACTGTACTTGAATTCTTAATTTTAAATGCGTAAAATCTATATCTTTAAAAGTAAGAAGACATGTTACTTTGTTTTAAATTCTTTTTCCGTGATAAATGTGAGGCCAGTTTTACGCCGTGATTAGAATAATAGAAAATAAATTATTATGTTACGTCATGCGATAAAATTTAAATAGCATAAACGGTAGAGTAGTCGAATGCGAAAATGTCACAACAAGATTAAAACTGAAAATTTGTTTTAAAAAATCTCATAAAAATTAATAAAAGTCAATTATATTAATTTAAAAAAAGGGAAAAAAAGTATTGTTCACAGAGCATTGCTCTTTTTTAAAATAATAGTCCTCGTCTTATTGCCGTCATGATACTTAACTTGAGGTGTACGAATCGTAGAATATTCAAATTAAAAACAAAAGACAAAAGGGACAAAATAGAATTTAAGCAGTGAGAAACTGAGAAACGTTAAGTAATATTTAAGAACAAAGACTTAACATTTCAGAATCGAGTATAAACCTCTTTGCGACGGAAGCCACGCCTTTACACAGTTTTTCTACAACTTTACATTATAAAACAAAATTATTTTACATACTTCCAATTAAATCATTTAAATTTTGTCTTCAGCATTCGATGTAGTAAATGCCATTGACATTTATGCATACCAGCGTCACATAGGAGTCATATACGAATACAGAAACTAGTTTTTTACTAATGTTTCCGCAATATAGAGGCGGGGCTTCATTTCTTTTGGAAATTTTTTCACAATCTCTCGCTTGCATTGCGATAATTTTATAAAAATGATCCAATTTGTATCATAAACATCGAAATGTTGCTTAGAAAACAATTAGAATAACATTAAGGTAAATTAAAATAGTTTTTCGTCAAAATATATACAGATATTTACTCACAATGGATACAAATTTTTATAAGTGACGGCCCCCTAACAACACTAAAAAATAAAATATCACTGTAACTCAAAAAATAATGTTAAGAACGAGTTGTAAATTTGGAAACTAATGTTTTTGATGATGCCCGTTCTATTTATGCAAAAATTAATATAGGTCATAATTCATAATTTTTTCAAATATGAAATTATTAATAATTTTCATATTTCAAAAAAAAAAAAAATTATCAAAAATATGCATGGAATATGTTTGGGTCACTTCATTCTATCATATAAAAAAAAACAGAATTTGAATATCATAATTATTTTGGAAGATATGAATTAATGTTTGTCACATTCATTTAACATTAGCGTCCTCATAGTTTGACAGCTTATAACTCTGTGAAGAATTGAGCAAAATATACAAACTATACCATTTTCCGCGATGATTTTGTCCAAAGAATTCAAATAAATTATAAAAAATGGGGTTTACCATTGAAAAAAATGAAGTTGAATCCAGTTTTAATATGTAGACGACCCCTTATGCAAAATCTAAGTATATCATTATAAACTAGACGTTATTACAAATCGATTAGTACCAACCACATGTTTCTACGAAAATTTACGGCGAAATTAGGTGGGGGGGGGCGTTTTTTTTTTGGCTGACTGTACATTACTTATGAAAGAATGTAAAATATTTTATTGCTTTCACATTCGCTCTATATTTTTTTAATTTTAGTAAAAACATCTAATTATCACGAGGCTTTAAAAGAAATATTTTCCAACAAAAATTATACGGGAAAAAGTTAAATAATTAGTTGCAGGATAATGTTGGAAAAAATTCAAACAAAATTAAAAAGAGAGAAAGAGAGAATGGAGTATAAAAAGATAAATTTTCTTCTCACATACTTTAATCTATTTTGATTTTCAACGGTGAGAAGAATCTGAGAATTTTTCAATTTTAGATGATTTGCCCTGCATATAGAGAAACAAGTAATTAGTTTCTCTGAGAAATTTAAATGAATAAAGGTGATGAACGTGTATATCTTCAAATATTTGAAAGACGATTTCAGCACGAAGATATTTTCAAACCACTCAGCAATACCGAAAATTTTTAATTTCATTTTATTATACTGTCCCCAATATTTCAGAACATCCATAAATGAATTTTAAAGAAATCAGTTTTTTAAATATATTGGTGGCAATATAATAAAATGCCTAAAAAATCCCTTTTTTTTTATAATCAGTGTCGAAAATATCTTTAGCCGATATTGATATTGATGGACATTCGTACGTACGGTCTTCATTTTTATTCAAATAGCAGCATAATCATAGAAATATAAAGTTTACTCTTTTTTTTTTTTTTTTTAATGTAAAATATATAATAAATTTCAGTAGTTTTCTAAAAAGAATTTGACAGATAATCTATCAAAAATTATACCTTTTAAAACAAGAACCACATAAAAATTAAAGTGACTGTCAAAATATTTTTATATATCAAATGTACAAAATGATAGATGCAACATCATCAAAATTATCCTATATAGGAATTTGAACAACCAGAAATTTTGGAATCCAGCTAGAATTAGAACTGATATATTCCTCCCTGGTTCCATCCCTTTAAAATATACCTAAATTACATGAATAAAATTTCAAAATTTTACATTTTTAATTTTAATATTTTTTTTTTTTTTACAATTTAAAACTGTTGAGACTCTCTAATGTTAAAGGCTGACTGTTTTAACCCTTTCAGTCGCAGTGTTCCCGCTGATGGAACACCTAATTTTATTTCTCAAGTGAAAAAACTCATCCCGGAAATTTGTTAGTAAAAATTTACATTTATAGCATAGCAGAAAAGGCCCTTTTTTTAACGTGAAAATTTAAAATTTCTTCTATTTTAATTATGTTCGTAAATTCCGGTGGCAGTGTAATTTAAATGATCCGAATTACCTTGCACCGCAAAGGGTTGAAATACTCCGGAATAAATTGAAATGTTGGATCTATGCAACTTTTACGAGTTTTTGTTGTCGATAATGTTTACTTATAAAGTGATTTATTTATTAAATTAAATATTATTTGAATTTAATAAGGTTTACTTACAGATGTTTCAAACCGAAAATTTCTCGAAAAGGAACAATGCTATTTTTTTTATTTTTTAAATATTTATGATCAGCTATGTGTCTAAAAGCCATTTTTAAAATTAGTTTAGTAAATTTTTAAATAAATTAAGTAGTGAACGTTAAAGGGTTAAAAAATATGAAAGCACATATTTTTACGAATGCTTAACAACCTATTTCTATTTATACCATTACACTTCTATCATCAACAAACACTGTAACACTAAAAATGTTTATCAGCATTCTCTATACATTAATCTATCAATTCCAAGCAATGAAGCTGGATTCATTTCGTACAAAACTTAGCCCTATATCTCAATATTTCACTATCGAATCGCTTTACAGCACCTTATGCGATTTTTACATTTGCTATATACGAACTCTAAAATAGTTCTAAGATATGAGGGATGGCTTACTCTTTAAAACAATAAATATTTATAAAGGAACCAAGAATGATATTAAACTGTAATGAACAGAAACTTTTGATTTCGAAGGATTAAGAACATGATGGCACATGTGATGTATTTTTTTTCATACTGGAGAAGCAGCGGCATTCGTAGGTTATTGAAATTATGCAATTTTCCGTCACGAGAAGCACTACTGACAGCTGATTGTCTACTCAATGTTTAACTAGAAGCAAAGATTTTTTAGACCCCGAGAAATGCACGATTCTGAAGTTAAAAAAGGATAACATCTTTCTAAGAGACGATTTGACGAATTGTGACGACGACGACATTTTGGAAATTGCAAACATGCCTGAGTTGAGATGTATGATTAAGATAATAAAAATGGAAGCGAAGAGTGCAAAAACATCATTTTTTCTAAAACATCATTTTATAAGCGATAATAAGGCATCTACAGATTATACAGAATATCATATCATATCTTTCAATAGCTAGTACATACAAATTATTGTAGATTGTTAGGCTAACCACAAAAAAAAAAAAAAAAAAAAGGAAAAAGGAAAAAGAAAGAAAGAAAACAATTTTACTATACATGATCGAGCAACTTCTCCATTTTTTAGTGCAATTTGATACTTTATGTTTCTACATATCCCGCTTACGACACAGCCTATACGCTGACCATAAGCCATCTGTTAATTGGGTGAAGAATTAAACAGCAAAAACTGTTGTTGCAAATGACAAGATATAAAAGACACCATATGTCTTTGTGTAGGCGCGCCAATCCTTACTTTATTTGTGTAAATTGGGAAATGCTGCGATTTGTCGCCAATTTCAGCATTTAAGTCTTATCCTGATGTTATAAAATGGATTTGCTCATTTTATAATTTCATTGTTTCACGTTGCCAACTTAACCTAGTTTTTTCTATGTATGTTTCTTTTTTCTTTGTTGCTTAGGATGAAATAAGATCCTAAGTTTCTAGTAAATAACAATTGTTTTAATGGGTATAACCACTGCACTTTTTTGTTAGAACTGTTCCATGCTATATTAATTTTTATAGATTATCAGCCATAGAAGCTATATTTTAGCAACTTCAACGAACTATGATTGAATTGAGGCAGCATGCAAAATTTTTGTAGTTTTCGTTAGGTTTATCAGAAATTTCAATGTACAGTCGGTAACAAAAGTATCCGAACACTAGCAAATTTCCTATATTAAAAAAGTCGAGTTAATACTGTTTTGTTAAATAAATCCTTGTCGAATTGTGTTCTTAGACTGACTAAGAACAGGATTCCACAAGAATTTATTTAGCAAAGCAGTATTAACTCTACTTTTTTAACATAGGAATTTTGCTAGTGTTCGAATACTTTTGTTACCGACTATAGTTATTTGTATAGCTATTTTAATCATACATTTATTTCTGCCAAGAAATTGACATAATCGTGAAAGATTTTCATGATTGTATCATATGTGGTGGAACGAGACGTTTCTACCATTATCACGAAACTGATATAATTACGCGCTAAGACCCTTAGAAAGGTCCCATGGACAGTATCTCACCCAAGTCTACATCCCTACAACAGAAATTTCGTAATAATATTTACACATCCACTTCTTTATAAAATTATTTAAATTCCACAACAAAGACTACGAATATCTTTACAATGTTGAAATAAATGAAATTCATGTCCCCTCCCCCCCCCTTTTTTTACATTCAGATTTGAAATTAATATTGAAAATTTGCCTTACATTTTTTTTATATTTTTCATACGAATAAAATAATTGAAGCCTGCTGAAAAATTGATTTTTTAAATAGAAATGTATAAATCTAAATTTGTAGAGATAAGGCAGTTATTAATATTCTCCTTATCATGATCTGAAGTATTGCAATATTCGATTGAAAACTGTAAAATTGTCACTTTATAAATTTTGGTACTATAATATAAATTATGTAAAAAAAAAAAAAAAAAAAAAAAAAAAAAAAAAACGAGTTATTATTTGCCAATACACATTTAAAAAATATATTTAATATCCGTGCTATTTCTGTTAAATATTTATAGTTTTAGTATTCATTGGCTGTTTTTCCAATTGTAGTTTGTCAAGATTTTTAAAAGTGGCATTACATTGAATAATGATAATAATAACCTGCATGCTATTAACTAAAAAAATGCGAAATAGTTTCGAAGTCTTGGAAAAGATAATTATTTTTTCTAATAATTTACGTAATATTATAATACAAATTAGAACAGAGAACGTAAAACGATATCAAAATAATATTCTTCAATTATAGTGTTTTTAAATGTTATTTTATTTAGCGAGATTCCTAACCTTAATGTTATTTTTTAAATATTGCTGGATTTCAAATAAATTTTTGAATATCAATTTCATAGAAACATATGAAGTTTAATATTCTTAAAGTTTTTGAAAAATAAAACGAATGATTTTTCAAAACATCTAAAATCAAATGTGACTGGATGTTTTGATGAGTTATTCTAAAATAAAAACGAGTTTCCAATGTAATAGAGTATATAATGCTGAATCAAATATGAATGTGAAAATAAGGCAGGACAAACAATACTACGGAATATTAGCGAGTATGTTGGCAGATATGTAATTAATCGTGGAGATATGAAATTAATCAATACTATAAAAGTTACCATGTAATTATATTGGTGGAAAAATACCCCACAAAAATCTACAAAATGATGGCGACATTTTCGGTTTCAGCCCACCAGAAGACATAAAGATCAGCCTAAATTATCAAATGAGAATTTTAGATATAGACCGAGAATGCGCACGCGTTGTTCGGCCTGGTAAGTGGTAATATATGACTACCTAAACTGCAGCAATTTCATTTCGTTCCGAGTTTCAGTTGGTGTCACAATATGTAAGCAAGATGTTCTTTCCTCGTGTTGTGTAACGCATTATTAAAAAATTTCTCACGCCCGATAACTTCAAACCGGCTTAAATACTTCGAAGTTTTGAAGCGCAATTTGCGAAGACAAACCAGCGTAGAGGCAAAATCTGCCTCGCAGCTAGAAACTTCTTGTGACGGTGTTTCGGAACTTCAAAATTGTTTTACAAAATGATATTTTCCATGATCATCCTATAGTTAATGCTGCACTATTATTAGCTACTGGATGAGATAAACCGGCGGAAAATCTGGTACCTTTTTTTTTTTTTTTTTAATCAGAAACGAAACTCATCTTCTCGACATTGTTCATCTCCATAAACAATACAGCCAAGCTGAAGGAAACTCATCGGGCAATACCAAAGCACGTTTCTTACAGATTTGACCTTTCCCACAGCTGCCAATATTTTTATTTCGAATCATCTTTAGTTCCGCCTTTATTTCGCACCTTTATTTTTAGAATATTTTTCTCCAGTATATAACTATGATAAAATAAGAAAAATTAACTCTTGAAAAAAAGTGGTATGAAATAAAGGCGGAGCTATAAAGTGCTGCAGAATAAATTAAAATATGGACAGCTGTGCTACTCCCGTGTGACTACCACATGTTTGAGTCACTGAACGAAGCAGGACGACGATGATTCTATTATTGAGATTGTAGTGCGTATTTGCTTGAAACGCATTCTCACTTTTATTACGAAGATGACAATAAATATGTAGTAATTCGTTGGGGGGAAGTGCATAACAAAATCAGGAGATTATGTCCAAAAACAATATGTAACTTTCATATTTGTATCTTATGACAATAAACTTATAATCGAAAATTCTGGTTTATATTTGATTCGCCCTCATATGTTCTCTTTTGATTAGGAATTAAATGGAATCGATATTTACTAATTTTAAATTATAATGAAATTAAATTTTAATTTATAATGAAACAAAATCTTTTGTATTATTAGATTATTGTTATTTATTTATCATTTTTAAGCTAACAGAGAAACCAATTTATTTTATATTTGATATAAAAGCATGAATTGTCAAAGGAATGCTCTAGATCAGGCGTGTCCAACCCAATACACTTGGTGAGCCGTATTGGAAATCTATTTCATTTGTTCGGGTCGCATCGTATGTACACCACCTTGATGAAAAAGTTCCTGGAATTCATTCACAAAATTAGAAATACAAGTTTATTCGTACAAATTGTTGTTGTCCCATTCGAAGCATCGACTGCAACGCACTTATGCCAGCTTTTGAACAAATTTTCAAAGAATTTGTGCTACACGATTTTCGGTATGTGTCCAACAGAGCCTTCTTTGATTTTTGTATTTTCTCCTCTTGGCTGCTAAAACGTGTTCTCCGTAAAAATTTTTTGAGTCGATCAAACAAAAAGAAAATCGCAGGTAGCTAAATCAGGCCAATTTGATGGCTGAGGAATGGTATTCGTTACATATTTGGTGAGAAACGCACGGATAATGAAAGCATTGTGCGACGGTGCATTGTCATGGCTATAAATCCTTGAGTTGATTTCCTAGAGATCTTTTATTTTTAGGCGAATTGCTTCACGCTTTGATACTCTGGTTCTTAATTTAGGGTTTTTGGCTAGCATTTCTTTCACTTTATCGATGTCCTCGTCTGTTTTCGATGTCGAAAGCCTGTTACTCCGTTTATCATCTTTGACGGACAAACTACCAACTATGAAGCTTTCGTGCTACTGGTAACCGTTTTTTGAGCATCATTGCCTAAACACTTTTCTAACATTTCGAAGGTCTTTGTACCATTAAATCCGTTTTTAACGCAAAATTTAATACACACTTGTTGTTGCAATTTTAACTCCATTGAAAAATCGAAAAATGTTCAAAAGAGCGGTGTCACTGTGTCACTTTCATAAATGTGAAACTAGGATGGTGCAATTTGGAAGGAATATTGCTGACAGGTCTAGCAACCACCGAAAAAAAAAAATGGAAGCAAAATTGGGTGACCCAGAATGCTAATCGGTGATGATTCCGTGAACTTTTAGATTAAGGTAGTATATGTGCATTTGCATGTATATTTGTGAGTGTATGAATCATTTTCCGGGGAGGGCAGGATTCTGATTCGGAGAAGAATACATTAATTTAAATTATTTCCATTCACAAATTAACAGTAGAATCAGTAAAAATTTATAACTATACATTAATAACTACAATAAAAGAACGAATCGTGAATCTAATATTATTTCATTACGACCTTTAGCTAACATAATCGTTGAAAGGTATTTTTACTTCGAAAAGTCAGGAGTGAATTATTATTTTTAGTCTGTTAACCGACGTAGTCAACTTTAAATACCGTTAGTCTCCTCGTGGGCCGCAGAAATCTACAAGTATGCGGCCCGCGGGCCGTGAGTTGGCCACCCCTGCTCTAGATATTAAAGTCAATATTTATAAGCCTCATTTTATATTTTATTTAAAATAATCTAGAATTTTGCTATACAATATTATAATCTAATTTAATAATATTTACTGTACAATCATACAATAATATTTACTGTACAATACATTTTTTCGCAGATAAAAATGTAATAATATCTGTCATGTTATTTGAATTTCAAAAGAAAATAATTCAATAAATATATGTTTTTTTTTTTTTTTTTTTTTTTTTTTTATATATACAGGGTAGTTATAATTAAACTTCCCCTATAAACAGCATCCTACAGCGCATCCTACAGGTGAACAGAGTGCAACGAAATTTGGTATATAGACTATACAAGAGATGCGCTCACGGAATTTCGAAAAGAAAATTTACTTCCAAAATGTCCGGCATAGGGCGCCTTTTCCAGAAAAACATTAAATTTAACACAATAAATGACCAAAATGGAATAAAGGAACAATAATAACATTCCAGAAAAAGGATTATGAGTAATAAAATGTAAAACTGGGAAAAGCTGTCAGTTCTAGGAAAAAAATGTCCAGATTTGCATGTTTGCGAAGAAAAGGAAGCTTTATGCAAAGCAAGTATTACTTAATGTGGTTCGACGACAAGGTGATCAGAAACTAGTCAGTAAATGTTAATATTGTTTCTGTATTCCGTTTTGGTCTTTTATTGTGTTAAATTCAGCGTTTTTACGGAAAAGGCGCCCTCTGGTGGACAATTTGGTACTATTTTTTTTTCTTTCGAAATTCCGTGAGCGCATCTCGTGTATAGCCTATATGCCAAATTTCGTTGAATTCCGTCCACCCGTTTGCGCTGTAGGATGCTGTTTACATGGGAAGTTTAATTATAACCACCCTGTACACATACATATATACAGTGGTGGACATAATTATAAGACACCTATCTAATTTGACAAATAGTGAAAGAAAAGATTCAGAACGTAAAAATGTTTTATCAAATACGTCAAACATAAATTTATTCTGTTATCATATGTAATTATTTTATAATAATGATATTTTCATACAATTTAATCAAAAAAACTTTTAAAAAAATGGACAAAATTAAAAGACACTAACCGTTTTTTCCAAATACAGTGGTCAACATAATTAGCAGATACTAATGGTCTAAAAGAAAATCCACTAACATGGTTATTCAATATTTGGTGGAGCCGCCATTGTTTTTTATAACATGAAAGATGCGATTCGGCATCGAATCTATCAATTCTAACAAAATATCGCAACACAGTTCTTCCCAAGCACATTTTATAGCATTCTTTAGGTCTTCGACATATATAAACTGCTTCCCATTTCGGTAAACCGCACGATCTAAGATCCCCCACAAGTTTTCGATGGGATTTAAGTCTGGGGAGCGAGAAGGCCACGGGAGAACATTGATACTTTGCTCTGAAAGCCACTTTTTTGTTTCGTGTGATGAATGAATCGGCGCGTTATCGTGCAGAAAAGTGTAGTTTTCGCCACAAAGAAGTTCAGCGTATATGGCTAGTTGATCTTTAAGAAGATTCTTATACTTTTCGGAATTCATTCTTGAATGCACAAAAACAATATCCGTTTGCCCTTGAGCCGAAAAACCAGCCCAAACCATTACTGATCCTCCACCCATTTGGCGGCTCATTAGTACATGAAGAGACTTCCGTAAATCATTCCAATAATATTGAAATCCGTCAGAATCATCCAGGTTAAACTTTTTTTCATCAGAATATAACACAGAGTACCATTTGGAGGTCCAGGCCATAGTTTGTTTAGCGAAGTTTAGACGCTCCATTTTGTGCCGGCTTAGAAGTGGTGTTTCTTCTTCAATTTTTTATGTTTCACATAGGAAGCATTATGCAACACCCTGCGAACGGTTCTCCTTGAACAATTCAGTTTCAAAGCATTTTTAATGCCTGTAGTGGTCATCTTTTTCTGTGTAGCGACCGAAAGCGCATGGCGTCTGCCTCTCGAAGACAAAAAAGGAATACGTCCAGATCTTTAATAACCGATCCATTAATTCCTCTTCTCAAAACATTTCTAATTGCACAAATAGAGCGTTTAATAACTTTTGATATATTATTAATTGAGACACCAGTTCCATTTAATCTTCAAATTTCGCGAATTTCACTTTCTTTTAATTCTGTTCCTCGTGGCATGTTTGTAAATGGTTGTGGAATGTTTGTAAAGTCGGTTATCGTCTGCTTTAGTTAACTGCTGACGTCATAACAGCGTGCAGAAAGTTTGCATATGCACATTATTTTCGAAAAAAAGCAGGTGTTTTAATTAAAATGTTAGGGTGTCTTATAATTTTGTCCATGGTATTTTTAATTTTTTTTAAATTAAACTCTATAAAAATATCATTTCTGTAAAACAATTACGTGTGATAACATAATAAATTTATGCTTTGGACGTATTTGATAAAACATTTTTAAGCTCTGAATCTTTTCTTTCACTATTTGTCAAATTAGATAGGTGTCTTATAATTATGTCCACCGCTGTATATATATATATATATATATATATTTGTTTTTTCACTTGATATTTGAATTTTTAACTATAAAAGTGATACATAAGGACAATTTATACATGCGTACATCCTTATATATTAACGTATAAAAGAAAAAAAAAAAAGAAAGCTGTCTATTTGGTTCTTCATTTTCTAAAATAAGCACAGACATAAACTAAATTCAACTCGATTTTCCAGTTTTTATAAAGCAAAATAAATTTAAAATGTCTGTAATTTTAAAGTAAAACAATTTATACAAAATTCCAATTCACAGATCCACGTTCCTTAAAATTTATTCTTCAAGTCACTGCGCACTTTCAGTCGAAAATAGGTCTAAACTTTG